>JADRCH010000101.1:2711101-2740162 GCA_019843965.1 Rhynchomys soricoides | reverse complement strand
CCTGCAAACCATCTGGGTCTTAATAACAACCTATGTAGTCCTTCCTAAGGCTGCACAGGAGGTCTAAGGCATCTGCAAACCATCTGGGTCTTAATAATAACCTATGTTCATTGACCATTTTGGAGTCAGTTTTTATCATCCACTTTAAGGAACTGTTTAAGAGTCACAATCTAAATTGGAAGAACTGGAAGGAAGACTGGTTCTGATACCCTTTCTAAAGTTGCATGCCTTACAGTCTATAAACTAGCAAATTTAATTTTGGAGACAACTATTATACTCTTCTTTGAAAAGAATTGGACTTGTTAGAATGAAAGACCATAAAGTGTTGTATATTTGTTTGTAATGTACATGTTGACATAGTCTCATGTGACCTTTCAGTACATGTACTCTGTGGTAAGATGAAAGCAGAGTGGTTGCCATGGATCATGTATCATTGCTGTTCCCAAAACATTCAGAATTTCACTGGTAGCTGCTCCGAAGCTATCAGTCTTGCCCACCTTTGTTATACTACTGTAATGTAGAAATTGAAAAGTTATCACTTCTTTGTCATTTGGTGAAGATTAGAGGTTAATCTTCCCATCTAGCTGTATCCTGTGTTCATTTACCACCCCTTCATCCTATCTGAACTCACAATTCAAGCATCTAATAATGCTACCTCTTCTTTAAGATCAACATTTTAGCTTCCACATATAAACCATACCGTGCAGTATTTTGTCTTCCTATGTCTGTCTGAGTAACATAATACATTGATTAATATAGTGTCCTCCAATTATATCCATATTGCAGCACATCCGCAGGGTTTCATTCTTATGTTTTAAAATATTTCACTGTGTATACATATCATGTTTCTTCTCCATTCCTCCATTGATAGATACCTACGCTAAATTTATATCCTGGCTGTTACAGATAGTGCTAGAATGAGCTCATGAGTGTCATGTGTCTTTAACATAGTGATTTCAGTTCCTCTGTAAATGCACTCAGTAGTGATCCTGGTGGATCACATTATAGTTGTCCAGTTATTGTTTGTTTTCGGGGTTTTGTGTGTTGCAATCTTAAAACTTAGTATGTTTATACTAACATACATTCCCACCAAGTCTCTTTGAGATTACCTCTTCTCTGAGTATTCATAAACATTTATTTTATTAGTTTATTTGTTTATTTATTTGGTAATGGCCATTCTGAGAGGGGTGATGACTCATTGTAGTTTTGACTTGCATTTCCCTGGTTTTCAGTGATGAGCATTTTTTTTCATAAATATGTTAAAGATTTCTATATTGTCGTCTTATTTTGGAAATGTGTGGTGTATATGTTGTGCTCTGTGTATGCACCTGTGCATGTGTGGTATATGTACTTCCTAGTGTAGATATGCATGTTCCTATGCACATGTGTATAGAAGCCGAAGGTAAATATCTGATGTATTTATCTTTTTGAGGCAGGGTCTTTCCTCCCTGAAGCTGAAGCTCAGTGATTGGATTAGGCTGGCTGGCCAGTGGACTTCAGGTTTTCCCTGTTTGTGCCTCCTCACCCCCCCCCCCCAAGTGCTGTTGTTAATGAGACACATGGCACTATGTGCAGCTTTTTACATGGGTGTTGGAGAATCAGAACTTCTGTTCTCATGCTGAACAAGAAGATTTGGACTTAAAATTGACTCTTGTCAGGAGTAGTTGAGGAGCAGAGAGGATGTGCAAGCCTCCAAGAGGTTACTTTGTCTTAAAGGATTTTATCAGAGTATACCCTATTATTACTAAGTCTAACTTGAGTCAGCCACCTACTTGTCCTCGGAAGCTCCTCTTGTCATTACCTCCTCGAAGTGCTCATGTTTATTTCTGCTACCCGCTGAGCCTTGGCTCACATGCTTTCCCTGTAGCAGAACAGTGAGCCCCCTCCTCCTGTACCCTTGCCTCTTTGCTTACCTCTTATGTTCATCCATTGGTTTCAGAGTGTCATGAACATGATGCACGTCATAAGCATCCCATACTCGCTGATGAAGGTAAACCCCCTCTCCTGGATCCAGAAGGTCTGCCAGTATAAAGGTTGGTCTCTCCTGGGCCTTTGGGTGATTGGGTGACAAGATAATTCACCATTCCCCACAGATCACAATCACCTGTCTTTTTCAGCTCCACACAGTCTGACAGTGACACATGATAACTTCTGTTTTCCTTTGTAGCAAAAGTGGCTTGTGTGAAATCAAGAGACATGCACTGGGCACTTGTAGCACACAGAGATCAGAGAGATGTCAACCTGTCCTCCCTGCGCATGTTAATAGTGGCTGATGGAGCAAATCCCTGTAAGTGAAGCATCAATTGTAGATTCTAAGATGGGCAAGCCTCAAAGCTCCTTGTTTTCCACATGTCTTCCTTGTCACTGTAATGCTTTGATTTTTCTGATCTGTATCTTGGTTGAAATTACCTTAAAATAACCAAGCGGTGTTCTCCTTAAAGACCAGGATAATGACAGTGGTTAAGGACAAGGTGTTCACAGTCTGCAGGCCTGAGTCAAAAGAGACACCCAGGTTCTATAGAGACAATTCCTTTTTGAATTTTGCTTTCTCAACTCTGCAGTGGTAGTCAGATCATAATGCTTGAGGATTAAATGGGTCAATCCCCAAGTCTAGTTCATTGGCATAGAATAAAAGCTCAGGAAGTATTATTTTATGGTCTACTGTAGTTGTATCATTGATCAGTAAATTAAGTTTTCATTTTTTTTAACAAAATTTCATCATAAAATACTATAACAAAAGCTCAGTTAAAATAAGCTAGCATTTCCATAAAATACCTTTTATATGTCCTGAAATAGCTTGGGTTTTTTTGTTTGTTTGTTTGTTTGTTTGTTTATATTAGTCTATAACATCAGAAGCCATGAGTCAGAAGAGAACTGAATGAAAGACTGTTTCTGACCTCATCTGTAAACTGTGCTTAGCTATATTTTTAAAGTAAAGCAGGCTATGCTTTCCTGATGGCTGGTGGGTGAAAGTGAACTAAAAACAGATAACTTAGTTTATAAATGATCCCTTTACTTTTGAAACAACTGGATAAACTATGAACTAATTAATTACTTTTAATACATATTGCCATGGATCATCTTGCATAAATTAAATTTGTATTTGAAAGTCATATATTTCATAGGGTCTTAGTAATTAATGCAAATTCATTTAAGAGATGTTTTCTTTGTTTAGATTGACACATTTTTCTGGAACTTGCATACTGAAAGTTGTAGCCCAGGTTTCAGGGAGTTAATAAATAAATTCATTAGTCAGCAAAAAAGGCTTACATGTAGAAGTTGTAGTTTTAAAATTTTTTATAAAGGTTTGCAAATAGCTTTCAATATAACATAAATAATAAATTGTAATAAATGTTTTGTTTCTCTATACTGCCTTACTCTGTTTATGTCTGAATCCTAACTTCAAAATTTTTTTGCTATTATGGGATAATTTTAAGTCAGTCAGGGTGTTACACTTGTCTGACCATTGTCCCTCTTTCCCTCTAGGGTCTATTTCTTCTTGTGATGCGTTTCTCAATGTCTTCCAGAGTAAAGGCCTTCGACAGGAGGTCATCTGTCCCTGTGCCAGCTCACCAGAGGCCCTCACTGTGGCAATCCGGAGGTACTGGGTCACGTCAGTTATTATTCTATATAGCTGTACGAATGGAGCAGCTGAAAGGAGGAGGAAGTCACACTAGTTACTGCTTAGTGTGAGCGTAAGAATAGGCTTCAGCTTACATGTGGGGGTACACGCCATTAATCTCAGCACTCAGAAGTCAGAGCTTGAGACCAGCCTGGCCTAAAAAGTGAATTTCAGGATAGCCGGGGCAGTCTTACAGAGAAATCCTGTCTCAAAAAAAAAAATAGGCTTCAAGTTTTCTATAGTGAGTTTCTTTCTTTCTTACATGTAAGAGTGGATTCTCTTGAATTTTCTAGGTTGGTTACTTAAAAAGTATTTCTGATTCTCTCCAGTTTAATTATTTCCTGACTTGTTAGAATGCTATGTAGGAAGATGTGCACTTGGCATGGTTTCCAGGTTTTAGCACTCAGTTTTCATTGGCTTGTATAAAAATTTTAATTTGGGAGTGGAATGAAGTAAATATTAAACCATGACCTTGGATATGTGATTTCATTTTCATCTCTACTTTCTGTCCCATGAAAAATGTGCTTTAAGAAACATAGCCAGATGTAAAAGTACATAACTTTAATCACAGCACTATGGGAGGCAGAGGCAGCTGGATCTCTGTGGGTTCAACTCCTATCTGGTCTGTAGTGAATTCAGGCCAGCTAGACATTACATAATAAGATACTGGTGCAAAAAAACAAAAAAAACAAAAAAAAGGCATGAAAGAGAGAAAAATGTAAAGGAAAGGAAAAAAACAAAACCCTTGGTTTTCTGAGCTGTTGAGCAGTGTGGTGGCATATCAGAACCTCTGAGCACCATGAAGACTAGCTCTCTCACAGCCTGAGGATTGAGTATCCTGACATGCTTTAGTTGGGAGCAACATTAATTCACTATTGATCATAATAGCTCTAGCCTGCTTCGGACCAGCACAGTACAGGGAGGGAAATAGTTATGGAGATGTAAAATGTATTCTTCTGGAATGAGAAAAGCCAAGATCTGTAAATAGATAAAAGGAACGGTTACCTGATCAGCATCATTGTAATTGGTGCTGGCTGTCAGTCACCACTCTGACCTCTAGAATCAACGCTAACATAAAGAAGTGTTGACAACATATCAGTTTTTGAAACTTATAACTTACTTTTCATTGCTCTTGGGCTCACCTCTATTCTATTCCAGGTAATGGTATGTGTACTCCATGGTGAGAAGAGGTTCGGCGTTCAAAAACAGAAGTTGGGCTTTATTTTTGTACAAGAGACTGTGTTCCAGCCCTAATTAAAGTCAGGGTGTCGTATAAATGAAAGTGGCAGGGAATTTGTTTAGAATAAGCTCAGCTTGAGTGGGAAGGAGATGAGGGAGGAGCGGGAGGATCAAAACAACCAAAATACATTATACGTATGTTTGAAATTGTCAAAGAATTTTTAAAAATTAAAAATAGAGCTTCCTCAAAATCTTGACTGGAAGAGTATACTAATTACTTTCCTTGTTGCTGTGATGAAACACTTGACAACAGCAGCTTAGGGAAGGAAGAGTTGATTTTTGGCTCACAGATTGAGCATACAGTTCACTGGGGTAGGGAAGGCATGATACAAGGGTATGAGGCAACAGGTTACATTGCATCAACAGTCAGGAGGCTGAGAGAAATGAATGCTGATGATCAGCTAGCTTTTTCCTTTCTGGTTCAGTCTGGAACCCCAGCCCATGAGCTGGTGCCACCGTCATTCAGCACATATCTTCATTCTCCTCAGCTAAACCTCGCTGCAAATACCCTTCTCTGCACCCCCAAGAGGTTTCTTTCCTAGGTAATTTCACCTCAAGTGATGTTGACAATGAAATTTAACCATCACTAATTGTTTAGGTAAGAAAACCTGTGATGTTCTAGATTTCGTTGTATTAGATTAAAGGCCTGGGAAACTGAAAATTTTTAAAGTATAAACCACATTTAATCTTGTCAAACTAGAAGTTATGGCTGTCACTACTTTAAATGGATGGTAAAGCATGTTATTGACAAGAGTCTAGTCTCTGTGCTTTAGAAATAGTATATCACAGGTGCTCTCTGAATAATCTGACATTTGTGCTTGACCTTGAAACATTAAACACACTTAGGGTTGTATAATGCAGCAGGATTATCCTAATTATCTCCCCAAGATCACTTTAAAAATATGGATTTGATTTGTGCTCCTAAGAGTAGGTATCAAGAAGAAGGAACATCAGGTTTGGTGGGGCCAAGTGTCTAGAGTCTTAAGTTTGAGCCCAGCCTTGCTGATGTTTAGCCACCACAGTCTTCAGCAAAGTACTTCTTCCAGGGCCACTGATGAGTTAGAGGATTGGATATAGTAACCTTTAAATTGTCCTTTTTAATATAAATGTTTAAGATTCTGTAGTGTTGTTAAACAGCAGCACAGCTACCAAAAAAGTCACAAACATGTGGTCCACATGTATAGTATTGACTGCATAATTTGTTCTTCCTGAAAATATGTTCTAGCTAAGCTAGTGAGGTTTTCAGTGTAGGTCTTGGATCATCACCAAAATACGATCTTGGTTCAGTCGTCTCAAAGCCACTATGTTTTCATCACCATTTTTAAGTGGTGTTAACTGAGGAGAAGAGGGAATATGTCACATGGTCACTGGGGCTGATTTAGTTGTTGTTGCTGCTCCTTTGTTTTCTTGAAACGTGGAGTCTTGACATGTGCTCAGTCTGGCTTTGAACTTGGATCCTATTTTAATCTTTGTTCTGTTGCTGTGCAGAGACACCACAACTCTTTAAAGCATTTAATTGGGGGTTTGCTTAGAGTTTCAGAAGTTTATTCCCCTTTCATCATGGCAGGGAGCATGGCGGCATATAGGCAGACATGGCACTGGGGCAGTAGCTGAGAGCTACATTCTGATCCATGGACAGAGACACTAGATCTGGCATGTGCTTTTTGAAACCTCAAAGCTAATCCCCTGTGATAGACCTCCTCCAACAAGGCCGTTCCTCCTAATCCTCAAATAGTGCCACTCCTTGATGATGATCACTCTTTGATGACCAAGCATTCAAACATATGAGCCTATGGGGGTCATTCTTATTCAGATCACCACAGACCCCTCCTGTCTCAGCCTTACAAGTACCAGGATTATAAGCATTTGTTACCATGCCTGATTACCTTGTCAGAATTTTTACCAGATGATTTCACTGACAAATTCTCATGTAGATGTTTTAAAGGTTAATTAATTTACTTTTTGTCCCAATTGCAGCTTCCCCTCTCTCCTTCCCCCCATTCCCTCCCTCTTATCCTCCCAGTTCTTCTCACCTTAACTCCCTCCTCCTTCCTCCCTTTCTCCTCAGACAAGGGAAGGCCTCCCATGGATGTCAACCTGCCATGGCATATCAAATTACTGAGACTCCTATTGAGCCTAGACAAGGCAGTCCAGTTAAGGGAATCAGTCCAGAGACCCATAGCCAAATATTAGGTGTAGCTCGGGGATTCTTGTAGAAGGTGGGGAGGAAGGATTGAAGGAGCCAGACACCATAAGAAAACTTACAGAACCAATTAACCTGGACCCATATGTAATGGATGTTTAGCTTGGTCTTCATGTGGGACTCCTAACTGGAGCAGATGCTGTCTCTGACTCTGGTGCCTACCTTTGGACCCCTTTTCCCTAACTAGACTTTTCTTTTTCCTCCAGAAATGTAAAGATAATGGATCAAATGGGAAAGGTTTGTCATCTTATGAGTCAAAATATCTGTGTATCATCCTGAACTATTTTCAGTAAGAACATTTTATAAGCCTTAAGAATTTTATTTATACAGTTTTATATTCTTGTATTCATTCAACCCTTGCTATTTGACCTAGATTTTGCATCAAAATTAATTCTGTATCAAAATAAGAGATTATGACTTCAACTTAGTAACAATATAAAGATTTCTACCAATTGAGATTATGGCTGTGCAATCAATTCTAGCTTTTTCCCCCCTGTTCCAATTAAGACCATTTCTAAATTTTCTAGAAAGACAACCTATGATAGCCACCTCCAAGATGGCTGCCATTGTTGACTGCTGACACAGTGCTTCTTTCCTGTAGTAATGGTGTGCCCTATTCTGTACTGTTAAATACTTACCTGTGGTAATTGTAAGACTATTGTTGCTTGTTGGTAGCAGAGAGAAATGATGACATCAGACAACCACAGATCATCCATACGAGTGACTAAAATGATGACACCTGTTTTTCTAAAACCTCAATTTACACCCACTGTTTTTCATACACAGCTTTTAAATACATGTAAAATTATCTTTGGGCTATATGAATAATATGTGTAATATAAGCAAATTTTGTGTTTACACATATTTCCCATCCACAAAATATTGTGCATATGAAAACTTTCAAAATTCAGAGCACTTCTTATTCCACACAGTTTGGGTCAGAGATTTTCAACTTGTGATACATGTGTAGACATGTGTAGACATGGTTTCTATTTGCTTTTTGGTGACATTGAGGATTAAACCTAGGAGCTCACCTGTTCGACAAGCGTTCCACTGTCATAGTGCATTCCCGACCCTGAAAAGATAGGATTTTAAATGTGTTATCCACACGAAGCATTCACAAGTACAACAAATGATACTTTATCTCTTCCTATGTGGATTTCAGAATTGTAAATGCATGTAACCAAAGATAAAACAGAGTATTTCTTTTACATTTTTATCATTTTTATTATGACACAGGTTTCACTATGTAGTTCTTGGTGGCTTTAAACTCAGTGTGTAACCCAGACTGACTTTAAACTCCAGAGGCTATCATAAGTGCTAGGATTACAGATGTGTACCGCCACATCTGGCAAAACAGACTTTTGTCAGCCCAGACCAGAAGCCCTTAAAATGAAGCAGCAGGCTCTGAGTAACATTAGAAATTTATAGTATAGTTTCTGAAGCTAACATTTTATTTCTAAATAATGCCTTGAGTAATTTTTGGATGACTGACTTCACATCCCAGAGGAGGCCTCTGGTTCCTTGGAGAAACACACTTCCCAATGGTGCTGAGAAAGAGCAACAAAAAGAATCAGTGAAGAGCTTAAGGAGATAGCTCAATTGGTAATGTGCTTGCTACATAAACATGATGATCTGAGTTTGGGTTCCCACAGCTGTATAAAAAGCTATGTGCAGTGGTTCATAGCTTCAACCCAGTGCTGGTGAGTTGGAGACAGGTAAATCTTTGGGGCTTGTTGAGCAGCCAGTCTAGCTACAGGTCCAGTGAGAGACCCTGTCTGAGAACAGTAAGGTAGAGAGTACTTCAGGAAAACACCAAATGTTGGTCAACTTCTGGTCTCCATGCTCAGAATAAGAACCAGTGATGCCTGCCCCAAAGGGTGTCTACCGAGTTCCTTCAGTGCTAAGAGTCCCAACAGAGGTTGCTGCCTTGTGCTGTGTTAGAGCTCGTATTGTTGCATGTGTGATATGTGTCTATGTGCTTTAGAAAAGTTAGGCCTATCTGTATTTTAATTTCCTTTACCTAATTTTTTTTTTTTTTTTGGAAAATATTTTCGAAGCCTCAGCCTTTACAAACAGAAATAATCTTTCCAAAAATAAGATGTGTTATTTAGCTTCTGAAAAAGCTCAGGACAAATTGGAACTGTGTGTGGGTCAGTCAGCAGTCACATTCAAGTATGGCTTGCATCTGGGTTGATAACTTATAACTAGTTCAGCCAAACTGAAGGTTGCTGCAGACTCCCAGTCTCCTCTCAGCTCAGTCTTGTTGCTGAGTTACATACAATACATTTTTTTGGAAACTTAGTTAGGCTCATGGGAGAAATAGTACAGTTTTCTGTGACTAATAATTGCTAGAATAGGAATGTATGCAGACAGGCTTTGTGCTACAATGAACAAAAGAATATCCTGATAGCTAATCTCTACTGAATGGTTTGCTGTTTTATATATAAGTATGTAATTTAATTCAGAGTTGCCGGTTAAATTATTATTAGCTCCTGTTCCTCACCACACCTTCTGTGATACATCTGGGTATCTATCACCTTTTCTGGAAGATGAATATAAATTCATAATGGCTTAAAACTGGACAGAAGTTTAAATTTTGTTCCATGGATTAAACCTATTTGGGGAGCTTAAAAAACAAAACAAAACTGTACTGTTACCACAGCATTTAAGTAGAAGCTCAAGTGCAGGAGTTTCACTAAGAAATCTTTTATCTATTTAACAAAATCATAGTTTTCGCAGCCTCCACTAAAAGTGGCTGCTCCATAGGCCTAGTGAGATAATCAGTGGGTAGTGGTTGCTGCATGCATTCAGACCTGTGACACCCACAGCAGAGCTGGCATGTAGGTGCACATCTATAGCCCCAGAGCTGGGAGGGCAGAGAAAGGATGCTGAGGCATGTCATAGCCAGTCTAGCTGAACTGGCAAGCTTTTAGGGCACCTGTACACATCTGAACTGACTGTAAAGTCCACAGAGAAAAGATTAAAGTAGACTTGATGGTGTAATTTGAGCCTTGTTTATATAACATGGATAAATGATAAAGGTTAACTGGGAAATGACTCGGGCATATACTGAATGAGAACTTTGAATGGTACAAACATTCATTGGATAGACTTATGTAATATAACTTCAAATTAGTACAATTAGAAGCATTTCTACATAAATGTTCTACATTTCTACCCCCACACCATGATGATGTCAAATGCACTCCAAGTAACAGACACTGACCGGTCTCTCAGAAGCTCCTGAGAGAGCAGCCAAGTGGAAATACTGTTAAGAATACCCTCTTCCTCAGGAACTGTTCCTGTTTTAACTGAAAATACATCTGCTAGCATGTGTTTGGGAAGCTCCAAGGCCCAGGTTTTCAGGCACAGTAAGCATTCTCCATTTTGGCCAGGTGCTGTTTGTACGTGTACAGTGTTTTAGAAACCTCAGGGTTCCTAGTGTTGCCCATAAATAAGAACCCCCTATAAACAGGGCATCATAATTGACTCACTTCAAAAGGGACATCATATACCCTATTCTCCACACTAATAACACACATCCACATCCTCTCCACAAGCATAGCTCCATGTAAGTCAGATATTCCCAGCATGTCAGCAACACGTGCAACTTTGAGATGACGTGCTACTTATCCTGTCTCTTACAGGAGTGCTGTAGTGGCCACAGGAATTGAGACATGTCTTATGAGAGATTTTAGGTTACCTGTATTATTATTATTATTATTATTATTATTATTATTATTATTATTATTATTATACTAATTTCTGCTTTGGCTAATACTACTATATCAGTAGCACTTGTAATCTTATGGGTGGGAATACTTACCTCATCAGCTATGTCCCAACTTAGTTTTACAGGTCTCCTCTATTTATCATCCTCACCTCCAATTTCTGATGAAAGTCTTTCAAGACCAGCATCATGGATAAAGGATGAAGAGGAACTGACCATCTCCTCTCTTCTTCTTTGGTTATGTGGGAATTGCCATGCTCTCTCTTCTTGAACCTTCCTGTGTCCTTCCTTTATGCATCTGTCAGAGAGGCTTTAGCCCAGTGCTTGAGAGAGCAATGTGCCGTGCCCTTGGTTACTGACCAGGTAGAGGAGCCTGTCCAAGACCTTCATGGAAGGCCAGCACTGGTAACACGGAAAGCATCCTCATGGCATGGGGGTTGGGAGAGTGGGATCAGGGTAGGGGTTCCACATGGTGCTGCTTGCAACATTTATCTCAATACTACAATATCAGTTTTTTTAGAAGGTAGAAAAAAAAATGCAGCTGCATCTTTAGCAAGTTTTCAGTTGGGTCTCATATGAGTTCCCTACAGTTCACCACTAAGTCATAGTTTATCCTTCTAAGTGTTTGCCTTTGTCATTCATTATTGTGTATAAGAGAGTATATGAACAGAGGTGCATATATCACAGCATCATGTGGAGGTTAGGGGGCAACTGTTGGGCATCAGTTTCCGGCTACCCTGTTGAGGCAGGGTCTCTTCTGTGATGCATACTTCAGGTTAGCTGGCCCATAAGCTTTCAGCTGATTCTTGTGTTTCCTGTCTCACTATAGGGGTACTGGCTTTACAGATGCTTGCCATTTTGTACATGAGGTCCATGGAACATCAGTTTCCATGTCAAGCACTCTCACCACTAAACCATTTCCTTATCCATAGTGATTATTCTGTTCTTCACCGATACCTTTCTTTTCTTTTCTTCTTTTTTTAATTTTTCATACTTTATTTACATTTCAAATGTTTCCCCCTTTCCAGATCTCCCCTTTGGAACCTCCCCATTTCCTCCCCCCTCCCCTGTCACTATGGGGGTATTCTCCCACCCACCCACCCATTCTCATCTTCCCTCCTTGGCATTCTCCTATACTGGGGGAATCTAACACCCTCCGGCCCAAGGGCCTCTCCTCCCCCTGATGGATAACAAGACCCTCCTCTGTCGCATATGTGGCCAGCACCATGGGTCTCTCCATGTGTATTCTTTAGTTGGTGGATCAGTCTCCAGAAGTATCGGGGGGTCAGGCAAGTTGCCACTGTTGCCACCTCCGTGGGGCTGCACACTCCCTCAGCTCCTTCAGTCCTTTCTCCAAACCCTCCATTTGGGACGTCACACTCAGAACTACTGTTGCTGCGAAGGGACTCTTGGGTATTTCAAACTTTTGGGCTAATAATCTCTTAACAGTGAGTACATACCATGTTCATTCTTTTGTGACTGCGTTACCTCGCTCAGGATGATATTTTTAAGATCCATCCATTTGTCTACGAATTTCATGAAGTCATTGTTTTTAATAGCTGAGTAGTATTCCATTGTATAAATGTACCACATTTTCTGTAACCATTCCTCTGTTGAGGGACATCTGGGTTGTTTCCAGCTTCTGACTATTATAAATATGGCTGCTATGAACATAGTGGAACGTGTATCTTTATTACATGTTGGAGCATCTTCTGGATATATGCCCAGGAGTGGAATAGCTGGGTCCTCAGGTAGTATTATGTTCATTTTTCTGAGGGTCCGCCAAACTGATTTCCAGAGAGGTTGTATCAACTTGCATTCCCACCAACAATGGAGGAGTGTTCCTGTTTCTCCACATCCTCGCCAACATCTGCTATCACCTGAGTTTTTGATCTTAGCCATTCTGACTGGTGTGAGGTGAAATCTCAGGGTTGTTTTGATTTGCATTTCCCTGATGACTAAGGATGCTGAACATTTCTTTAGGTGCTTCTCAGCCATTCGAGTTTCCTCAGTTGAGAATTCTCTGTTTAGCTCACTTCCCCATTTTTTGATAAGGTTATTTGGATCTCTGGCGTCTAGCTTCTTGAGTTCTTTGTATACTTTGGATATTAGCCCTCTATCAGATGTAGGATTGGTAAAGATCTTTATCCAATCTGTAGGTTGACGTTTTGCACTATTCACAGTGTCCTTTGCCTTACAGAAGCTTTGTAATTTTATGAGGTCCCATCTGTCAATTCTTGATCTTAGAGCACAAGCCATTGGTGTTCTGTTCAGGAACAATTCCCCTGTGCCCAAGTGTTCGAGATTCTTCCCCATTTTCTCTTCTATTAGATTCAGTGTATCTGGTTTTATGTGAAGGTCCTTGATCCACTTGGACTTGAGCTTTGTACAGGGAGATAGAAATGGATCAATTCGCAATCTTCTACATGTAGACTGCCAGTTGATCCAGCACCATTTGTTGAAGATGCTGGTTTTTTTCCACTGTATGGTTTTAGCTCCTTTGTCGAAGATCAAGTGACCATATGTGTGTGGGTTCATTTCTGGGTCTTCGATTCTATTCCATTGATCTACCTGCCTGTCACTGTACCAATACCATGCAGTTTTTATCACTTCTGCTCTGTAGTACAGCTTGAGGTCAGGGAGGCTGATTCCCCTAGAAGACCTTTTATTGTTGAGGATAGTTTTTGCTATCCTGGGTTTTTTGTTATTCCATATGAATTTGAGAATTGCTCTTTCTAGGTCTATGAAGAATTGAGTTGGGATTTTGATGGGGATTGCATTGAATCTGTAGATTGCTTTCGGCAGGATGGCCATTTTAACTATGTTAATCCTGCCAATCCATGAGTATGGGAGATCTTTCCATCGTCTGAGGTCTTCTTCGAGTTCTTTCTTCAGAGACTTGAAGTTCTTGTCATACAGATCTTTCACTTGTTTGGTTAGAGTCACACCAAGATATTTTATATTGTTTGTGACAATTGTGAAGGGTGTCATTTCCCTAATTTCTTTCTCAGCCTGTTTATCCTGTGAGTATAGGAAGGCTACTGATTTGCTTGAGTTAATTTTGTATCCAGCCACTTTGCTGAAGTTGTTTATCAGCTGTAGCAGATCTCTGGTGGAGATTTTCGGGTCACTTAAGTATACCATCATATCATCTGCAAATAGTGATATTTTGATTTCTTCCTTTCCAATTTGTATCCCTTTGATTTCCTTTTGTTGCCTGATTGCTCTAGCTAGAACTTCAAGTACTATATTGAATAGATAGGGAGAGAGAGGGCAGCCTTGTCTAGTCCCTGATTTTAGTGGGATTGCTTCGAGTTTCTCTCCATTTAGTTTGATGTTGGTCACTGGTTTGCTATATATTGCTTTTACTAAGTTTAGGTATGGTCCTTGAATTCCTGATCTTTCCAAGACTTTTATCATGAAGGGATGTTGAATTTTGTCACTGTATGGTTTTAGCTCCTTTGTCAAAGATCAAGTGACCATAGGTGTGTGGGTTCATTTCTGGGTCTTCAATTCTATTCCATTGATCTACCTGCCTGTCACTGTACCAATACCATGCAGTTTTTATCACTTCTGCTCTGTAGTACAGCTTGAGGTCAGTGAGGCTGATTCCCCCAGAAGTCCTTTTATTGTTGAGAATAATTTTTGCTATCCTGGGTTTTTTGTTATTCCATATGAATTTGAGAATTGCTCTTTCTAAGTCTATGAAGAATTGAGTTGGAATTTTGATGGGGATTGCTTTGAATCTGTAGTTTGCTTTCGGCAGGATGGCCATTTTAACTATATTAATCCCCAATCCATGAGCATGGGAGATCTTTCCATCATCTGAGGTCTTCTTCGATTTCTTTCTTCAGAGACTAGAAGTTCTTTTCATCCAGATCTTTCACTTGTTTGGTTAGAGTCACACCAAGATATTTTATATTGTTTGTGACTATTGTGAAAGGTGCCATTTCCCTAATTTCTTTCTCAGCCTGTTTATCCTGTGAGTATAGGAAGGCTACTGATTTGCTTGAGTTAATTTTGTATCCGGCCTCTTTGCTGAAAGTGTTTATCAGCTGTAGCTGATCTCTAGTGGAGTTTTTTGGGTCACTTAAGTATACAATCACATCATCTGCAAATAGTGATATTTTGATTTCTTCCTTTCCAATTTGTATCCCTTTGACCTCCTTTTGTTATCTGATTGCTTCAGCTAGAACTTAAGTACTGTATTGAATAGATAGGGAGAGGGAGGGTAGCCTTGCCTAGTCCCTTATTTTAGTGGGATTGCTTCGAGTTTCTCTCCATTTAGTTTGATGTTGGCCACTGGTTTACTGTATATTGCTTTTACTGTGTTTAGGTATGCTCCTTGAATTCCTGATCTTTGCAAGACTTTTATCATGAAGGGACGTTGAACTTTGTCAAATACTTTTTCAGCATTAACGAAATGACCATGCGGTTTTTTTCTTTGAGTTGTTTATATAGTGGATTACATTGATGGATTTCCGGGTATTGAACCATCCCTGCATCCCTGGGATGAAGCCTACTTGATCATGGTGAATGATCGTTTTGATGTGTTTTTGGATTCGGTTTGCAAGAATTTTATTGAGTATTTTTGCATCGATATTCATAAGGGAAATTGGTCTGAAGTTTTCTTTTATTGTTGGGTCTTTCTGGGGTTTTGGTATCAGTGTAACTGTGGCCTCAGAATGAAATGGGCAGTGTTCCTTCTGTTTCTATTTTGTGGAGTAGATTGAAGAGTATTGGGATTAGGTCTTTGAAGGTCTGATAGAATTCTGCACTGAACCCATCTGGTCCTGGGCTTTTTTTGGTTGGGAGACTTTTAATGACTGCTTCTATTTCTTTAGGCATTAAGGGACTGTTTAGATGGTTTATCTGATCCTGATTTAACTTTGGTAATTGGTACCTATCTAGAAACTTGTCCATTTCCTCCAGATTTTCCAATTTTGTTGAGTATAGGCTTTTGTAGTAGGATGATTTTTTTTTAATTTCCTCAGAATCTGTTGTTATATCTCCCTTTTCATTTCTAATTTTGTTAATTTGCATACTGTCTCTGTGCCCTCTGGTTAATCTGGCTAAGGGTTTTTCTATCTTGTTGATTTTCTCAAAGAACCAGCTCCTGGTTTGGTTGATTCTTTGTATAGTTCTTTTAGTTTCCACTTGGTTGATTTCAGCCCTTAATTTGATTATTTCCTGCCTTGTACTCCTTTTGGGTATATTAGCTTCTTTTTGTTCTAGAACTTTCAGGTGTGCTGTTAAGTTGCTAGTATATGCTCTCTCCAGTTTCTTTTTGGAGGCATTCAGAGCTACGAGTTTTCCTCTTAACACTGCTTTCATTGTGTCCCATACGTTTGGGTATGTTGTACTTTCATTTTCATTAAATTCTAGGAAGTCTTTAATTTCTTTCTTTATTTCTTCTTTGACCAAGTTATCATTGAGTAGAGCATTGTTCAGCTTCCATGGGCTTTCTGTTTTTGTTGTTGCCATTGAAGACCAGCCTTAATCCGTAGTGATCTGATAGGAGACATGGGATTATTTTGATCTTCTTATATCTGTTGAGGTTTGTTTTGTGACCAATTATTTGATCTATTTTGGAGAAGGTACCATGAGGTGCTGAGAAGAAGGTATATTCTTTTGATGTAGGATGAAATGTTCTATAGATATCTGTTAAACCCATTTGGTTTATAGCATCTGTTAGTTTCACTGTGTCTCTGTTTAGTTTATGTTTCCAAGATCTGTTCATTGTTGATAGTGGGTTGTTGAAGTCTCCCACTATTATTGTGTGAGGTGCAATGTGTGCTTTGAGCTTTAGTAAAGTTTCTTTTATGAATGTGGGCGCTCTTGCATTTGGGGCATAGATGTTCAGAATCGAGAGTTCTTCTTGGTAGATTTTTCCTTTGATGAGTATGAAGTGTCCTTCCTCATCATTTTTGTTGACTTTTGGTTGAAAGTCAATTTTATTCGATATTAGAATGGCTACTCCAGCCTGTTTCTTGGGGCCATTTGCCTGGAAAATTGTTTTTCAACCCTTTAAGGAGGCATACTCTAAGGCCGGTTGGCTTTATAGTTATGTCAGTTATATATATGGACCAGTCCCCTTCAAATGATAGGTCTTTGCCTATAAATGCATACTGTAGTACCTCTGCTTCCCAGTAAGCAACATCATTGCCATTGCAGTTGTCAGGCCTGGTCATAAGATACAACCTGGTGGCTTGTGGAAACTCTTATGGAGACTACTGTGTCTTTCTCTGTACCTGCCAGGTTTGCTAGTTCTCACAATTCATTGAGACTTGGGATCTGACCCAGGAGTTCTTGACCAAATACCACCTCTTTTAAGAATAGGGACATGATACACAAAACAAGAAGTGTTGCTTACACATAGGTAACACATGGGATGCATATAGGATGTGATTTCTGATGAAAGCATTAGTCATCAGTATTAAGTCCTACCTAATGTTTTAGTAGAATAGGCATGTAAATGCCCTGTGCTCTTGAAAGTGTTTGACAGCTTACCTCTTTCTCTCCCCAACCTTCTGTGACAGTCAGTTTTTTCCTTCTCGCATACCCACCCTGCCCATTCTGTCTGGATGCTTCTGAATCCAAACACTTTTCCTTCCCTACAGCTTCCCCGGTCCATCATCCCTCACCTGGATTCCCAACCACTTCTAACTGGTCTCCTCCCTTTCACCAACCAAGCTGGCCAAGTGGCCAAGGCCCACTGCAGGTGCAGGTGTCTCATTTAGATGAGAGTCTGGAGAAGCCTATCTTCCTCTTCTAATCCTCACAGGTGTGGCATTCTCCAAGTTCCACCTTTTCCCCCTGCCTAGGTGACCTGGCCTCTCCAACCACATTTGCTGAGCTTATTTCTGAGCTCTACTGTTGCCGTGAATTGATGATTTCCCTCAGTGGCTGTGCCACTTACTGGTATATTTATTCATCCTTTACTGTGACCCTCTACCTGATAAATAGTTGGTACCTAATTACTGTGATAAATGGGTGAAGAGTATTCAAACATACATACTTTCAGTTCCCTCCCATGCTGTGGTAACCCTACATCGTTTTCTAGGAGAGGCTGCTGTGGGCCATCCTTTTCTCAGGAGTTTATGCACTGTTTACAGTTCCACTGTTTACAGCTTACACAGTGGAACAGCATGCCATTTTGGATTTTTATTTATTTGCTTGTATTTCACCAAATGACATAGGGTGTGGCCTACAAGCTGACATGATTCTTATATTACGGTCTGCTAAAAATCAGCTCTAGCATGAATGCAGTGTGCCATGCTGTCAGCTGTCTGCAGCCTACCAGCCTATCCGGAGGACACTTTGGTGAGAGAGAACTAGTGGATAGAGGACTTGGGCAACTGTCTGAGGAGGTTTGTTCTCAGTCAAAAGAAAGCGTTCACTGATTGCTATGGAGTAGCGTACAAGTTCAGAACATCTCCAGCCATGTGGCCCCTACCAGGGTAAGGAGTTTACATTGTCAGTTATAAAACTGTGGAAAGGCCATGGTTGTCTTGTTTATAGAAAGAAATAACAAACCAGAAGTGTTTGCGCCATTTCCCCAGGCTTTGGACACATATAACTCCATGGATTGTGAGTATATAAAAAAACCCCTGGCTTGTGGGCACATTGTCATGACAGAGTTTTCTGGACACATATCATGGAAGGTAATGGCCTTTCTCCGCTTTTCTCCTCCCTGGTGTGGGTGGTGATGTTCTCAAATGTACCAGCTTTCTGATTCCCATCAATCCTGAGGTTCAGGAACAAATTTAGGAACAGAAAAAGATAAGCTATGATTTGAGTTTAAGTTGAATCAGGAAAAAACGTAAGACACATCTAAGGTGGTCTTGAGTCCAGGCCTGCTCACGGTGCTTGCCTTGTACTCTGATCACATCCTCAGTCTTACCACTGTAGCCACTTCCTTGCTTAATTGTTATGTGTGTTTAGACCAATGCAGGCATTGTAAGCAGATGAACTTTTTAATTAACTCTTGGGATTAGACTCCCTGAGACAACAGACAGCAAGAGATAACAACTCCTTTTAGCATTGAACATATTTAGTTTCTTAAAGATATATTTCATAGCTTGAGTATCTCTGCCCCACCCTATTCTTTCAATCTTCCTTTCTTCTTCCCTGCTTGTTCCCCTAAACATTACTTCTCCTTTCATTTAATATACGTATACATTCCTTCATATGACTACATAAAATCTAGGAACCACAAACAAGGGGAAACATACAGTGTTTGTTCTTTTGAGACCGACTAACTTTACTTAATGTGATTCTCTCCAGTTGCATCGATTTTCTTACAAACAACCTTGTGGGAGCATCCCCCTTATATACTCTGTACTCGCCCGCCTCTTATCCCCCTCTTCTACCCCTCACGCCTCACAGCCTGTAGGGAGACAATCCACTAGAGGTGAAGAGTAAAACTGAAGACACTGCCATCTTTGTAGCTTTCCTTATGGTTTATTACACATTTAAACATAGTACAACTTGTGACCTGTGACCTTTATAATAGACTGAATTCTATTGGTTGATAAACAGAGTTCAGGGCTAAGGTCTAGAGCAGTGGTTAATATAGTTCCTCATATTGTGATGATCCCAACCATAAAATTATTTTGTTACTGCTTTATAACTATAATTTTGCTACTGTTATGAAGTATAATGTAAATATCTGATATGTAGGATATCTGATGTGTGACTCCTAAAGGAGCCATGACCCACAGATTGAGAATAGTTGGCCTAGAGGCAGGATCTGCGAGGGGTGAGAATACAGATAGGTTCTATTTGTAGAGGGTGCAGTGTGCTTGGGGCCTCATTCATAGGGATGTCTGAGTTTCAGTAACTGCGGGATTAGGGCCTTGAGCAACACTCAGGGCATTGGGGGAATTCTCTTGGAGGCTGGGTACTAATAGAAAAGCAAAGAGTAACCAGGTTGACTGACCAGTTTTCACTCTGGCCTTCCAGGTGACTAGGTGTCATTTCCTTCTGTCGAAGAAAATAGACCCGTGATTGATAATCCTAGTTTCTCCAATGCTCATCCTAAGCTGTGCGTCCATACAACCTAAGTTTACTCTTTTTTTTTTAAAGGCCATAAAACAATCCCACTGTGAATATATGCCACATTTTCCTTATGGTTTGTTTTGTCGTTAAATTCCCAGGTTGTTTCTATAAGTTGGCTGTTTTGAGTAGTATCCTAGTTTAAATTCTGTGTTTCTTCTCACTCTTTATTTAATTTGTTCCTGAATAGTTTTGGTGACAGTGGTGTACATACTAGGCATTCATTGTAACATTCTCTGTGGATTGTTTCTATGAACATAGAAAAGTATCCTCTGGCTGATGTGTCCTGTGAAAGATTTTAGTGTAAAGACAAAATGGGACTTTCTTAAAGAACATCATACAGAACAGTGTAGAAGGGGTAAGAATGCTCATGGTGAATTATTTGCAATGCTTTCATTGTTATCAAATACTTGACAAGAAGCAACTTAAAGGAGATAATCACATTGGTTCATGATTTAAGGGGCCATGGTTTATCATGGTAGGAAAATCATGGTCATAGGCAGCTGTCTGGTGATAGGAACATGAAGCAGCTGCTTGCTCACTTCTCAAAAGAACAGGAAGCAGAGGGCAGGGAATGATGGGGCTCTGCTCTCTTCATTTTCTCCCTTTTTATTCAGTTTGGGATCCCAGCCCATGGGATGGTACTGTCCACATTTAAGGAGGCTCTTCTATTTAACTTCTCTCTCAGGTTAATCTTCTCTGGATATGCCCTCTTAGACACACCCTAAGGTGTGTCTTACAAGAGTCCAAAGTGTTTCATAATGCAATTAAGTTGACCATCCAAATAAACAATCAAGTATATTTTGCATAATACTTGCAATTTTTAAAGGAAAACAAGAATTTCACTGTTAGATTTTGCTGTTCTGTTGTAGAGAAAAGACTTCACAGGACTAATTACTCTGGCTTGAAGTGGTTAGGATTGACATTTCTTCTGTGTTGTCATTTAACCAAATTGTGTCTCATGTTAATAATCTTCCAGGGACAGCTTATTCTGCCTTGGTAATGAAAGAGAAATTGAACTTCCAGTAAACATCAGTACAGCGGATTTCTTGCCTGGCTTTTAGTCCACTTAATTAAAAGATGCTTGATTATTATCTATGGTAATCAGTGAAGGTAAAATTGCAGATGCATTTGTGCACTCTTGGCAGATTTGTTTGGCCCTTTGGCCCATCTATCACTTTTTGGTTCTTTTCTATTTGAAAAAAGGAGGGGGGAGGGAGAGGGAATGAGAATCACAAATTGGCAAGCTGGGAGAGTTATAAGAACGCTGTTTAGGTGCCCCTGCCCTGTGGCTGGACCATGGGTGCCAGTAGGACATACTCAGGGGTCAGACTTATGGAGATGTGAATACTCAAGTCTTTCCAAAGCTTCAGACTCGCTGATATGGTGACCATGCTCCACTAACTGTTGAGTATCTTACTGTGAGTTTTTTCTTGTAAGTAATACAGAATGCCTCTTGCACAAAAGAGACCATATTGGAAGATTCTGGGTCATGTATTAGTATTCTGCTTGATAGATGGGCAGAATACAGAGATGTTTCCAAGAGCCAGCAGAGGACCCTGGTGAGCGCTGTGGAGGAGGTGGAGCAGGCCAGCAGTCAGCCACTGGGCAGTGTGTCTACACTGTGGTTGCCAGAGGCAGATGATGGCTATGACTAATATGGTTGGTATTCTCAGAGAAAGGCAGTCTCCAAGCAGAGTGAGCTGTATTGATACGGCATGTTGCAGTTAACGAACAGAAAGTAGCAAGAGGAGCCCATAAACTCATCGTTGTATGTCTGTATGCGTTCATCTCTGTTTGTATGAGTTTCCATCTTCATGAGAGTTAGGTAGGTAACATCAGGAAGCCATACAGTTATGCTCTAGCTTCCTGTAGGATACATTTGTTTAGCAATTTCTGTATTTTGCGTTTTGGGAGAAACTTGGTCCCCAAATCTGTGTTGATGGTATCTGGAGGTGAGGCCTTTGGAGGATGATTAGGATTAGTTGAGATCACTGTCCCATGATGGCAATAATGACATTATAGGAAGAGAGAAAGAAGTAGGAAGTTAGCATGTTTGCTCTAACTTGACATGCGCATCTTTCCATCACATTGTGATGAATAGCACAAGGTACTCACCAGTGCCAACAGCTTTTTGTTAGATTTCTTCCAAACCTCCAGAACTAGAAGCTCAGCAAACCTCTATTAGCCATGCTGATCAGTCTCTATAGCATTGATACAACAAGAAAAACAGACTGAAACACCCAAGTATTAAAAACTTACTACAGTCACCATAATATTTTGTGTGCTCCTTTTTTCTCTAGGCAAATTGTAGAATAGAAAAATGCTAGGGAAACATGGAATATGGTACCAAATTCATCAGAAAGATGAGGAAAAACAAGAGGGGGTCAGCAGACGTCTTTTTGGCCCCTAGAAACCTGACATCTAGGTCTCCTTTATCTATAGGATACAGAAAGAGACAAGGCTTGGTTTTGTCAGTTTGTAACACTATCTCATGTTGCCCAAGCAGGCTTTAGATTTTACTGTGTAGTTGAGACTGTCCTTGAACTCCTGATATTCTTGCCTCTACCTCCTAAATATAGGGGTTTGCAGATATGCAGTATCATACCCAGTCATATTTGACCTTTAATAATCAAGTTTTAATTTTTATGAGTTTAGATGTTTTATGTTTGTACTTGGTACCCATGAAAGCCAGAAGACCACATCAGAACCCTTTTCAGATGGTTGTGTACAGCAGTGGAATTGAACCTGGGTCCTCTGCAAAAGCGATCTGTCTTTTTTGATCACTGAGCCATATCCCCACATGATACTGACTTTACCCTACACTGTAGCAATTTATTCAACTTTTAAAAAAAAGTCTTTTTAACAACAAGTTTCTGCTTCAGTACCTTGATACTAGCAAAATAAAATTAATGATAATATAAAGGCAATTACAATGTAATTCCAGAGAAATAAAAAAGATGCCCCTGTCTCTGACAGTCCTCTTCTGCTTTATGAAAACCAAGTCATAAGATTTAAAAGCCAGGAGAAAATCAAGGGAAGGAATACCACTGAAAGGCAGTACTGTACCCTCTAGTGTCCATCCACTAATGGAGTCAAGTACTTTCTTCCTGGGATGTAATTACGAGCACAGAAAAAAAGGTAAAACTAACCCACAAATTTAACATGAATATTTCAAGAGCATTCATAATTACTTAAAAAAAAAACAAACAAACAGAATTAGAGAGCCCTGGTTTGATTTTTAAAACACAGGAAGATAAGAGAACAGTGCTTCTTATTTGTAAAAATTTAGGAAAAAGTATAAATATTTCACCATAAAATATTTTGGAAGTGAAAATCACCTCAGTGTGAGCCAGCCTTAAGTGCCATCAAGCAGTTGTCATCTCTTGCTCACCGCATACCACTTAGATTGAAGAGTATATTCTATTATTTGGTGTGTTAGGGTTTCTCTTACTGTGTGGAGCATGACTACAGCAACTCTTACAAAGGAAAACATTTAACTGGGGCTGGCTTACAGTTCAGAGGATTAGTCCATTATCATTCTTGTGGGGAAGCTGGCAACATGCAGCATGGTGCTGAAGAAGGTAGCTGTGAGAGTTCTACATCCAGACCCAAAGACAACAGGAAGAGAAAATGAGCTACTAGGCCTGGCTTGAGTGTCTAAAACTGCAAAGTCTGACAAGTCTACTCCAACAAGGCCACACCTCTAATAATGCCACTCCCTGTGAGTCTATGGGGTTATTTTCATTCAGACCATCACACTTGGTTAAATTAAATTGGAAACTTACAATGATACTACTCATACACAGAGGAAAGAGCAGTGAGGAACGTACCTCCTCCCTGTGCTTATGGACTGACTGTCCTTTCTGGTCTCCTCATGTAGATGGCTGCTAACACTTGCAAAGTAAACCATTTCCTGCCACCAGATCCTACCTCCTCAAGTTTCCACAACCTCCCCAAACACCGCCACCATCTGGGAACCAAGTGCTCAAACGCAAGAGACAGAGGAAAACATTTCGCATTCAAAAGCATAATAGCCCATGCAGGTCATATTGAAGGCAGGGAAAGCTACACTGGCCTGCTCCCTACTGATTTTACTTTGCAGCTTTGCTGTCTAAGAGCATGGCTTTAGTTATCTTTTAAATTTTATCACATCTTTCACACTAAGGTTGAACTAAGGGGGAAAAAATTTGAGCTTGAATTTCTTCTTGCATTCCAAAAATACTATTTGTTAAAATAAGTATCCAGTCTCAACTGCTCTTTAAGCAGCTTCAAGGCAAATAGATATTTGGTGCTGTTAATTTATTATGAACCATTTTGCTTCAGTTTTTAAAAGATCCCTTTAGAAAAGATTGATAATCAATGGAGATAACTCTGCATCTGCATACTGCTTGGTGACACAGGCACCTTAATGCTTGTTTACACTATCCAAAAGAAAAGCCTTCAGTAATGGCTTGTGACTCAAAAGCAAAGCAGCTGTCTTAGAAAGAGTAGCTCTTTCCCAGTCCTAGTCAACAGTTTAGAAGAAACCTTCATCAATCGAGTTGTACCATAACATTTTAGTAATTTACCGTAAACCTAGATATTCTCTCACAGAATCAGCATTCCTGAAGCTACTTTGGACTATTTGCATAGCCAAGGCTGACCTGAACTCCTGCTTCTCCTGTTTTCACCTCTCACATTATGATTAGGGGTCACAGACCATCACACTCAGCTAAATTAGGTACTTTGATACTACCAAGTGGAGCAAGTGTCTGGTGTACTGGTGTTTCTGAGTTCCAGGGATGGAGCCACACCTTGCTTGCTGTCTCTCCATCAGTACCGTGGTCAGCTAGTCTCCTCTGAAAGCTGTTGTCCCCGTGTGTCCATCTCCTTACTGTTTACATACTGGCTTTGTAACTAGATTTTGCTTGTGTATCTTGGGCATCAAAAAGTACCTGCATCATAGGCTTGGATAGATCCACTTTGAGTGTTTAAAAGTATACCTAACATATAATTGGAGTTCAACAAATCCTAGCTGCTTATTAATGCTAGTCTTACTAGGATAACATTGTGCGTGTGTTCTGTAATGATATATTAGACAGAAATAGAGCAGTGAATGTTATAGTCAAGAGGAGGAGAACATGATATTGCCCAAGGTTGTTTCCTCCCCAAATGTTCAACTGTTCCTCAGTTGAGAATTGGTCCATTGGAAATAGCCTAGACACAATGAGGGAATGAAAGACTTGTGTTTTCTCACTTTCAAACAGCAAGGCCTTTCACACGATGTCAGCCACCTTTACTCTGTTAAGCCCTGGAAAGCAACCATCACAACTACGTGCCTCCATTTGTTTTGCATTAATGCCTTTGAGGCTGGCCTGGCTCTGCTTGCTGTTGGCAGTAGCAAACTATAGTTTGAAATTTATATAAGCTATTTCTCCAGGCATTATACAGCAAGATTAGCTAATAGTTTATTGAATGCTTTCCAGAGGTTGGAAATGCCATGTTAAGGGGAAGAAATGCTGAGCATATTTTTAAGTAATACAGACACAGGTTGAAGCCGTTTACTTTGGAGCATATTTCTCATGAAGCCAGAGTGCTAAGATTGAGCATGGTGTTTTCTCTGTTTCTTTTAATTTGCTCTTTATACATCAGTGCACCATTGTGTATAATGCTGTGTATTTTACTCCTTCCATATCCCTAGGTAAAGAATCTGCTCTTTAGCATTCCTGGAAATGGCTGAACTCGTTCTTCTTGTAGCTTGTTCTTTGTGAGGTACTCACTGCTGCAGTCCTGAGCATGTTTTTTCATTGTTGAGCCAAGTCTGGATAAATGAGACTCTGTATTTATTAGCCATTGTTTAATTTGTTCATATTGATTATTGAAGTAAGTGTTTTGAATCTGTCTGGATTCTGCTTATCAGCACTGTTTTTTTTTGTTTTTTTGTTTTTTTGTTTTTTTTTTCATTTTGTCATCTCTTTTTCTCTACTTGGGAGTATTTTTATTTCCTTGAACAATAAATGATAGAAAAAGATCTGACTCAGTTACTAATTCTTGAGGTTTGAATGTGAAATGCCAACTCCCCCATTAGCTCACGTATTTGAACACTTGGTACCCAGTAAGTGGTGATGTTCGAGAATGGAATGGAACAATCAGGAAGTGGAGCCTTTCGAGAGGAAGTCAGTCACTGAGGGTGGGACTTGGGCTTTCATACCCTGTTCACTCACTCTCTGTTTCTGGACTACTGATGGGAAGGAAGCAACCAGCCAGCCTTATGCTCCTGCTGTCATGCCTTCATCACTAATAGACAGTATCCTCTCTGTAACTGTAACCAAAATAAGCTCTGCCTCTCTTAAGCTGCTTTTGCTAGGGTTTGTTTTTTAATCATAGTAATAGAAACAGATCCAATACAATAATCAAGAAAACACAGCTGAAACAAGGAAGAGAATGTGTCTCTCATCAACATGGGAAAAATTAATGCAGACCTCTGAGAGACAGCTAAGCATCATAGTGAGCAGCACATTCTTGAGGCCACCTGAGGTTGGCACCTGTTTCTGTCTCTGAGCGATGGTCATGGTCTAGAAACATTTCCTCATCTCTACATAGGGTTACTGTAAAGAACATCTGAATGCATGTATATATAACTGTGTGAAGCCTCTGTGGCATATAGATCTAGTCAATGAGAAAATGCTAGTGTATTCCCATTCTGTTAAAAGGAAAGCAAAGCAGTGTATTCTCAAAAGGTTTTTAGGATTCCTGAAATTTTAAGTGTAGGTACTTTTTTTTTTGTTATCTGTCTACATATATATCTTACAGATATAGTCCCTTCTATACAAAAATTAAGCTAAAATAAATGACCCTATGTTCCTATTATTGAATACTATATATTAAGACAGCTATATTCATTGATTGTTCTGTGTGTGTACATTCTCTATCTAGGTATGTACAGACACTCACATGGAAAGATCTAGAGATGTATTTGTGTAAAACCATGTTGCAGAACATGCATATTATTGATTTTCCTTCTTATGGAAATATGTTTATATATGCACATATTTTATATTTACTTTCATATCAGAGAGACCAGAGCTTTACATAGGCAAATGGGAATATGTTATTGGTGGGGCAGGGTAGAACAGGAGAGTAGGTAAAACATTAAGAACTTTGCCAGCTGTGATGTCTGATCTGACTAGTTTTTGGTGAGAATGTTCTTTCTGTGACTCATACATTTGTGTTTAAATATTCATCTAAAGCTGCAGTCAGATAAGATGTGCATTGTTTCTTAATGATGCAGACATGGAAACCATCCAAATGAGAGGACATTAGTGATCAAGCTTGGGCATGAGGTCTTTCTGACGCCAATCAAGTTCCACCAGTTACCTGGACAAATAGCATGTGTCATGGTTAATTCTGATGGTTAGTTTGACAGTATCCAAAACCACATAGGACAGAAACTTCTAGGCATGTCTGTGAGGGAGTTTCTAGATTGGGCTAGTTGTAGTGAGTAGATCCACTGTGGACAGCACCATCCAGTGGGCTAGAGTCTTAGACTGAGTAAAAGGAGAAATTAAGCTGAGAACCCATGTTCATCTGTCTTGTTTCTAGCTACAGATGCATTGTAACCAGCTGCCTCACCTGTATTATCTTGCCTTTCCCACTATGGTGGACTATATCCTAAAACCATGAGCCTGGATACACTATTTTTGATGTTGATTTTGTAAGGTACTTTGTCCCAGCAACAAGGAACATGTCTGTGCCGTAGGTTCCAAATCTGAAAGTAAGGCGATAATTGTCCCTCTATACCTGTACTGTAAGATTTGAGTATGTGTACCTTTGTAAAAGAGTCTGAGCATTTCTGTCACTGAAACACATCAGTGTTCGCTTTGCAATCAATAAGAAGCCGCCATGTGTGTAGATGTGTACATCTAAAGGTAGAGTGGTTTGTTTGCTTGCACTTGCACATACTCAACCAAAACTACCCTCTTAGGCCCACAGATGACAGCAACCAGCCACCGGGGCGAGGTGTGCTATCCATGCATGGACTGACCTATGGTGTAATTCGTGTGGATTCAGAGGAGAAGCTGTCCGTGCTCACAGTGCAGGATGTTGGCCTTGTCATGCCTGGAGGTGAGTGCAGCACTGGGGTGTTGTCTTAGTTTGAGTTTTTATTGTTGTGCTAAAACACCATGACTATAAACAGCTTGAGGGTGAAAGGTATTATATTATTATTATTATTATTATTATTATTATTATTATTATTATATGTTTTTTATACTCCAGATTTTATTCCCCTTTCTGTTGTGGATTAGACTGCTGAAGGAAGGCAAAGCAGGAATGGGGCAGGAACCTGAGGCAGGAGCTGGTTCAGGGAAGCCATAAAGAAGTACTGCTTTGCTCCCATGATTTGCTCAATCTGTTTTCTTATAGAAGTCAGGACCACTAGCCCATGGATGGCCTCATCCACAATGGCCTGGTTTCTCCCTCATCAATCAGTGATTAAGAAATGCCCCATAGACTTGCCTACAGCTAGATCTTATAGAGGCATCTTAATTTTGTGAGCCTTTCCTCTCAGATAGAGCTTATCTCAAGTTGACATAAAACTAGCCAGCACAAGTGTGAAGTTGGCAGTCCTAGCATGATTTCCTGACTCATCAGTTAGTATATATTTTTTGAACACAGGCTAGCTAGCATCTTCTCTTCTTGTCCATGCCATTTCCCTTTGTATGATATCATGGGATCAGCACTGAAATGCTAAATGTTTTAGGTTAATCTTTAGACACCTAAAGCAAGGTTCTCTGTCCCCAGAGAAGGAAATCATAAATATTCATAAAGCTGGAGAAGGATATCTTTTCTCTGGAACCCTTTCCTCCAGGAAGGCATTATGAACCAACTCTGTAATCCACAGTGTTTCTCAGCTGCTTCTGTTTTTACAACCCAGACCCCTCAATCATCCTGATGCCTCAGCCTAAGCTGGACAGCAAAGCTCTGCCTTTTGTAAGGCATGAAAGGCTTCGAGCAGTATGTATGACACCTGAGCAATGACAGCTTCTGTTATGTGTGAAGCTACTGCTCATTGTGGAAGCAGTATAGTCACCTGATTGAAGAGAGACTACTCCCCCTCCCCCCACACACACAGTGGCTTCTTCAGCCCATCATGAATATGTTTTGGTGCTTCTGAGCTATGTACAGGACTACAGCCCGTGTTCCCGATGTGTTGAATGTTGTTCC
>JADRCH010000101.1:2685519-2711091 GCA_019843965.1 Rhynchomys soricoides | reverse complement strand
CCCGTGTTCCCGATGTGTTGAATGTTGTTCCTGATGCCTGTCTCACAGGGCCACACACACCACCGTATTTGTCCTCAATTTCTGTATTCCAGAATGGATCCCAGGGTTCTTTCTCATTCAGAGTTCTTGCCCAGAATCCAGGCACCTCCTTTGAAGTCTCTCTCTGCTCCTTCACACAATAAAGTAGCAAGTCTATACATGAGCAGCAGTCATTGTTATAAGTCTAGTTATACCACATAGCCATATATAACTTCTTACAGGATCTTGGTTGGGATCTGAGTGCTGGGACAAAACCTAGTTGGTAAAAGGCCACACTGCCCTCATGGAATCACTGTAATGATGCAGTGAGAAGGGGAATAATAGCCTTTCTCTTTCTCAAAGCGTAGCAGAAATAAAGGCTGGCTTGAGTGCGCCTAACTCTGTAGAGCCTTCCAACCATTCTGTTCTCTTTGCTGTAGTAGAAGCTCTTTTAGAGTCAAAACAGCTTAGGTCTCCGAACTCCAAATTCAGGCTCTCCTAAGCTTATTGTCCATTTCCCAGCACTAGCCAGACCACCAAGCTATGTTGCTTGCTTTCTTTGCAAAAAGCCATGCAAATTAGCTTTTAAGTAAATAAATTCTCATGCTGGAGGTATCAAAAGATTCAGGTTGCAACAATGAAAAACCTTTCTGTCCACTCAAGTCACTTACAGTACCACAGGTTTCTTTTCAGAAATTTCTATTCATAAATAGTCCATAGTATAGTATCGTATCAAAGAAACACACCCCTGCATCCATATGTACTTGTATATTGTCTTTCTTGGGTTTTGGCTTTATAAATGCAATGATAGGATATAGAACACAACGTTTTTGTCTTATGTTCATTTGCTAGTATATAAAGAACTTGCTCCTTTCCAGGCAGTGCAGTATTACATAGTTTGAATGCATAATAATATAAATCTTCCACAGCTGTGGAATTATACTCTTTTCTGCATTCTGATGTAAAGGACCATTATCTGAGCTTTAGTCTACAAGGGTGTGGGAGTAGAATCCAAAATTCTCAGAAGTGAAGTGTTTCTTGTCAATATAATTAAGAATCTCATACATACATATACAGTTTTGATCAACCCATTCCTTCATTTGCAGTTCCTTCCCTATGCCCCCAATTCTATCCCCTACCAACTTCGTATGCACTCTCTTTCAAAATAGTTGTATGTGTATGAGTGTTTTGCCACCACGTGTGTCTGTGCATCATATGTGTGCCTGGGGTCCAGGTAAGCCAGAGTAGATGTTGGATCCCCTGGGATTGGAGTTACAGATGGTTATGAACCACCATTTAGGTATGGAGAATCACACCTGAGTCCTCTACCAGAATAGCAGTGCTCTTAATACTGAGTGATCTCTCCAGTTACCTCTTTTTGTGAAACCCACTGAGTCCACTTCATACTGTCCGTATGTTCACAGGTGTAGGGTCATCGTGAGAAGCCTTTCGGGACTGCATTCTTGATCAGCCACCAATAGCTTCTCAGCTAGGAGTAGAACTTTATTAGCCTCTTTCCCCATCCATGCTGGGATTTTGGCTGGCTTGATCTTAGCTGCAGGTCTTGGTTTTGCTTCAAGGACATCATGCCTACATCATTTTGATCATATTCAGTTGTTTTCCAGAAAGTCTGTAAGGATTCATGCTCCTGGCAGAAATGGGTGCTAGCCCACTTTCTCACTGCCTTTCCTATCCGACTTCTTGGTATTTATTGTCTAGTCTGATAAGTGAAGACAGTTTTGGTCTACTTTTGGTTTTATTGATTGTATTTTCTGATACAGGAAATTGAACCCACACCCTCACACATCATTCTACCATTGAGATGCCTCTCTGGACTTTCTTGTACATTTTGGTGGTTTATTTGTTTGGTTTGGATTTTTTAAACAGACAGGGTCTCTCTACATAGCTCTGGCTGTCCTGGAACTCTATGTAGACCAGGCTGGCTTTGAACTTGCAGAGATTTGCCAGCCTCTTCTTCTTAAGGGATGGCATTAAAGGCATGTGCTACTATGCCTGGCCCTTTCCTTGTATATTTTATTTTGAGGCAAGATCTTACTAATTCCACTAGGCTGCCCTTGAACTCACGTGCTACAAGATTCTGCTTTTGGTGTAGTTTGGATGTGTATATTTCTTATTGTGAGCAAGTTTAACTTTTCATGTTTCTCTTGATTCTATTTCGTAGCTGTAATGTCAGCCTCTGGAGGTTGTAGGATTTCTAAGCAATCTACTCTCATAGACTATAAATATAACTTGCCTAAGATACTAGGCCCTTGGCTCCCTAGTCAGGCTTATGGTTTATAGTGGTGGTAGGTAGGATGCTGAAGTCACATAAGCATCAAGTAAGTATGTGGGTCACAGACTAATGAGAACTTAGTGTTGTTAAATTGTGTGCTTAAAAAAAAATTGGTTCAGTTGGTAAAGTGATTACTGTGCAAGCATGATAATTAAGAGTTTGGATGCCCAGCACTCCTTCAAAATTCTACCTCAGGTATAATCCTGGCGCTGGGAGATGTTGAACATAGAAACAAATGTGAACCCATGGCACTCCCTGGCCAGGTAACAGCTGAATTGATCAGCTCCAGGTTCAGAGAGAGACCCTGTTTCAAAAGAGAATAAGGTGGAAGAGTGAGCAAAGAAGACACAAGGCACTTCCTGTGGCCTTGATATGTGTGTGAACGTGTGTGGTGTGTGTGTGTGTGTGTGTGTGTGTGTGTGTGTGAGAGAGAGAGAGAGAGAGAGAGAGAGAGGATGCATGTGTGTCTGTAGTATTCTCTGAAGGATTATGTGCAACAGGGACTTTAAACCAAACAGTCAGATTTAAGTAGGTCACTAGAGGCTGTGAATTCTGCTTTCAACTTAGAGAGGCTTGGAAGCCTTTAAAGCACATACCTGTGCTGCTTCATTTGCAGGGTTGAGGCTCTGTATTAGAACTTTCACCTGTTCTTCTGGTCCATGCATAGTAAATGACTGACACATCCCTGAGTATCATGTCATACAGAAATGCAACATAAAGTTTCTCTCCCTTAATATAATTTTCATATTGAAATTAGAGTAATTGAAGTGATTATTGTCATAATAATGAAATCTGACATTTTTGACACAACATAAGAAGTTACAGCTCTCAGAGAGAACTAGCACCTGGACATTACTGGAATTTTATTGAAGGTAGTATGTCTGCCCATTTGTTCCCTCATCAGTACTCCTGGATTTGTTAACTTCCCTTCTCCTTGCTCATGCTTTCCTGTGCTTTCTTGTTTTGTCTTTAGCCATCATGTGTTCAGTGAAGCCAGATGGCATTCCTCAGTTGTGCAGGACGGATGAAATCGGGGAGCTCTGTGTCTGTGCAATTGCCACAGGTACATCATATTACGGTCTCTCTGGCATGACCAAGAACACCTTTGAGGTAGGTTGATGGGAAGATCCTTCAGCTCTTTCCCTGGCTCTGGCCTCTAGCAGCTTTGCCAGGTATTCGGAAACAGATAAGAAACTTACTAAGATGAAGATTTCACAAAAGAGCATTCGTATTAAACTAGTTGCTTTTTGCACACTATTTTTGTTTTTGATAATTGTGTTATCAGCATTATTCTGACCTTTTAGCTAGTATCTAGAAAGAATAAGCAGTTTCTTTAAAATGGGTGTTTTTGTGTATTGTTGTTCTCAGCTGACAGGTGAGTAACGAAAAACCACATATGTGCTAGGAGATGGTCTGCATAGGTGTGCGGGTATATGTCCTTACTCAGGGAGCCTTATAGAACACAGTCTTATAGCAACAAGTAAACCTGGCCAGGTGTGAACTCAGGAGAACCTGAATGAACGTGCACATTAAATAATGACTTCAGTGGTACAAGTGAGTATGCGAGATATGTGTGCTAAGAGATCATGGGTATAGATATGCATGTAGAAGGTGGATATGTGTTGTGCATGTGTATGCTGTATATATGTGTGAGTTATGTGTGAGATGTGTGTCATGCACATGTGACTATCTGGTGTCCACAGACAACCCACTTTTTGTGAGTGAACACATAGTGAACAGAGACATGGAAGAAGTTAAACGTCAGGTTCAGTGTCATGCACTACATCACAGAAGTCTCAGAACTTCTTCTTCTCATATGGTACTTAGCCTTAGCCTTAAGAGTAACACAGAATTTCACTGATTCATGAGTAGCATAGATTATTCCTTCCTAAATGTTCATACACATTTAGAGTTGAGATCTCTAAAACTCAGGAACTGGAGCTGAGTGTACAGTCTAAGTAAAACTTCCTTATCTCTGTGTTTCATCTTCAAGGTTGAAGTAAACAAAATTTGCATCTTGGACTAGCTGTATTCTCTTTACATTTTCCTTTTCAGTGTGCTTCCAATAAGGAAAATTAGCATTTTAATGAATAGAGATCAGCAGCCACCAGTATGTGTTATTTTAAAATGTACCTTGTGTCTCCATTAACCACTTTTACCTAGTATACTGGCTGCTGCCTGTCTGGAGGCTTGGAGACTAAGAGAGGAGCTTCTTAAAGCCCTTGCACATCACCCAGATATGCAGATGCAACAGAACTTTGCTGAGCCTGTGGGGAAACAAAGGGAAATGTGTGCCCATGTGCATTAGTTACTTTTGACCTGCCTATAACTACCTAACAAAAGCTTACTTAAATGGGAAGAGTTTATTTTGGTTATAAGTTTCAGAGTACAATCCATCATGCTGGGGAAGCCATGGTGGCGGGAATGTAAGATGGTTTATCCCACTGCACCCATGGTCAGAAAGCACCAAGAGATGAATGCTAGTGCTTAGCTTCCTTTGTATTCAGCCTAAGCCCTCAGCCCATGAAACACTGTGACCCATATTCAGACTTCATCTTCCCTCGGGTGAAGCTCTCAGGTGTGACCAGAGGTGTGTTTCATATGTGATTCAAAATCCAGTCTAATGGACAATGAAGAGTAAACATGGCACCATGTTTGTGAACTGTCAAGCAGAGTCACCATGATCTCATGCTGGCAGAGTTATTGGAGATAGGGAAGTAAATTATGTCTCTTTTCACAGAGAAGTGGTAAGACCATGACCCAGTTAACCCTTTAAGGTGGCCTAATTGCAGCCTTGTTTCCCCTAGGTATTTCCTATGACAAGCTCTGGGGCTCCAATCAGTGAATACCCATTCATAAGGACAGGTTTGCTGGGATTTGTTGGTCCTGGGGGCCTTGTCTTTGTTGTGGGTAAGATGGACGGCCTGATGGTAGTCAGTGGACGAAGACACAATGCAGATGACATCGTGGCCACAGCCTTAGCTGTAGAGCCCATGAAGTTTGTCTACAGAGGCAGGTTAGTGGTACTTGTCTGCAAAGTAAATATTCAGTTTTGGAAAAATTGGTTTCATAGAGTTACTATTGCTGTGATAAAATACCATGACCAAAAGCAACTAGAAGAGGAAAGCATTTATTTGGCTTATTCTTCCACACTGAAGGAAGGACAGGAATGCAAACAAAGCAAGAACCTGGAGACAAGAACTGTGTAGAGGCTGTAGACTGGTGCTAATTGCTTGCTTCTTGTGGCTTGTGCAGCCTGCTTTCTGATATAACACAAGACTACTAGCCCAGAGCTGCCACACATACACACACACACGCACGCACGCACGCACTCACAGGGATAGGTCCTCCACATCAGTCGCTAAGAAAATGCCCCACAGGCTTGCCTACAACTTGGTGCTATAGAAGCATTTTCTCAACTAGGTTCCCTCTCTGATGATTCTAGCTTGTGTCAAATTGACTAGGCCAGCACAGTAGAATAGGTCTTAAAGGGTGCTGAAATTCCTTAGATTCATTTGGATTTAGTTCTTTGTACTATCCAATTGAAGCATTTGAACTCAGTGACCATTGAGGTCTCAACAAGTTGTGATTCCTCAAGAACTGATATGAAGTCTTTGAGATACCCATTAACTTAATATCTTGAAAAATTCTGTAGTAAACAACTATGCAAGTCCAAGAGACCCAGAAATCAGTCAGTCATAATTTATGTGGAAAAGTGCCTGCTTATGTATTGAGTGCCGCCACAGTTTTCTTCCTTCCTTCCTTCCTACCTTGCCTGATACCTAGCAGACACTCAGAAAATGTTCGTTACATTAGAATCTTTTCCTATAGCTCCTGAGCTCTCTGGTACTGTAGAAGAAATTAGAAACTCCTCTAGATGCAATTTCATCTTCATGGACTAATAGCTCATAGGCACATGGCTGTACTTTGCCAGCTTGACTCACAGGAGCTGTATTCCCTGTGTAAGACCTGCACAAGATGAAGCTAGTTTACAGCCAGCATGGACTGAGGCCCCAGGCCAGTTTTTCTTAACCTGTGGCTTGAACAACCCTTTCACAGGTGTCACCTAAGATATTGGAAAACACAATTATTTACATTGCAATTCATAACAGTAGCAAAATTAGGGAGTAGCAACAAAATAATTTCATGGTTGAGTGTCACTACAACATGAGGAGCTGTATTAAGTGGTTGTAGCATCAGGAATGTTGAGAACCACTGGTGTAGGCCTAGCTGATAGTTGATGGCTAGCTGCTGAGAGATGGAAGGTCAGTCTCTTTAGGGAGAGGGTAGCTACTGGCAGGTTGCCCATGCCTCAATGACCCTGTACCTGTGTGCATATGGGAAGCACTAATTTGGGGGAGTATTTTAAAACGACAGCAAAAGAATGACATGAAGTTGGGAGGGAGATGTGCTGTGGGGAGGGGAGGGGGCTGAGGAGAGTAGAATGGTGGTGTACATACATGAGACTTTCAAAGGATTAGAAATAATAAACTTTGAGGGGGAAGAAACAGGAAACTGGGAACCTATTTGTAAAAGCAGGGTTGTATCATAGAAGTTCTCAGTTCTTAGTGTGGTAACCATACAAAGCAGGCAGAGTTGAGCGAAGAACCATTAGCTGCAAGGAAACGTTGTGCTGCTGTGGAGAAGGCTCCTTTACTGCTCCAGACTCAAGAAAGATTGATACTGTCTTTAAATAGTAGACATTCCACTGGTCATCCATAAGCTCATCTTTTAGTCAAAGCCAGCCTATGGGCAGCTGCAGTCGAGTTACCCCCTGCCAAAGAATGACATACAAAAGTCATAAGATTATAAGTAACTTTACTATTTTCTCTGGGGCTGCATTTATGGCTGGTTTTGAATGCATATTGGGGACACCTTTAAACCTATCCCCAAACCTAAAAGAGATGGCAAATAGCCTCTAAGTGTTAGGTGTGTCTTGTTTCTTCCCACCCCAGACTTAGTCTGCAGGCAGTGTGAAGGCATCCTGAGACTGAGTGATTAACCTTGACTTTTAAGTCCTCACTGCCACAGGACTCCATGGAAGCAGGTCTCTGTCCTCGGCTCACCACGTTCCATCTGTTCTTGCAGGATAGCTGTGTTCTCAGTGACCGTCCTTCACGATGAAAGGATAGTGATTGTGGCTGAGCAGAGGCCAGACTCCACAGAGGAAGACAGTTTCCAGTGGATGAGCAGAGTACTCCAGGTAGCACACCCATGCCTTAAAGCATTTAAGTAGTTCTGGCTTTTCTCACTCATTGTAAGACTGTGGCCCAACCTTTGCCAACCATTCCTTTGCCCATATGCCCATATTCTATTGTCTGATTGGAAATTCTATAGTGTCCAGAAACAAGCTGAACAGATAAAGGGTAGAAGTCAGGAACTGCAAACCTACTTAGCAGTTATATCGGAGGACACCGCGCATTCGTTATTACAATCATGAGAATATGCACTCTTTTCTACACCCTTCTCCCCCTTTTTAATTATTTATGGTTTTCCAATAGCTCTATGTGAAATTATGCAACCTTTTTAATGTAGTGAGAAAATCATCTCTTCATTTAGCCTTCATGCAGAGCACTGTTCATACATGCATACTTTTGTATATTATAGACAGTAGATAGTCCTATAATTTTTATTGAAAATAGAGATTTTTCATTCAATATATTCTGATCATGGTTTCACCGCCACAAGTCTTCCCAGGTCCTCCCTATCTCCCCACCCTCCCAAATCCACATCCTTTTCTTTCTCTCATTAGAAAAGAGGTAACTACTCTCTCTCTCTCTCTCTCTCTCTCTCTCTCTCTCTCTCTCTCTCACACACACACACACACACACACACACACACATACACACACACACACACACACACGAGAGAGAGCGAGAGAGACTGACTGACTGACTGACTGAGATAAAAAGAGTCAAAGAATAAGCACAAGAGATATAGACACAGAGATATACATTCCAGCACACACATAAATTCTATAAAAACGCAAAATTGGAAAACATAGTATATAAAATATTCACAAAAGACCTTTATGGCAAAAACCAAAAATTGCCCAGACAAGGCTTTATGAGACAAAACCCTCCAAAATACTATTGAGTTCATTCTGTGTTGACCATCTACTGCTGATTATGGAGCCTGTCCTTAAGCATGGTTTTGTATACCTAGTAAGACTCCACTGAAGAAAATAATTTTTTCTCTTGTGACACGTTTTTCTTTTGTAAGTTTTTGTGCATGCAGTTATTTACAAATGCTAGGTATAGTGGCTCATTCCTGAATCCCAGCATTTCAGGTGAGACAAGTACCACTGGTTAAAGATCAACCTGGGCTCTGGTGTGAACCTGTGTCCCAAACAAACATAAAAATAACAAAGAAAAGGAAAAACAAAAAGGGGGAGGATGGGAGCCATAGCTCAGTGAGTCAAGTACTTTCTGCGTAAGCATAAGTACTGAAGTTCAATCCTCAGTAGCCATGTAAAACGAGCCAGACACAGCGATCATCCTATTGCTGGAAAGGCAGAGACAGGCAGGTATTTGGGGCTCTCTGTCCAGCCAGCTTAGTCTAATTGCAAATTCTGAGCCAGTAAAGAGACCCTTTCTTCACAGAGATAACAAACAAACAAAACAAACAAAAAACTAAATAAAAGTGGACAGCTCTTAAAATCCAACACCAGAAGTTGTCCTCTATAAAATAAACACATGCATTTGCGCGCGCACGTGCGTGCACACACACACACACACACACACACACACACACACAAGACCTAAACAAATACATTATGTACTGTTTCTATTTTTATTTCCTATTTTAAAATGACCGCCCTTTTCTTCTTTTTCAGGCAATTGACAGTATACATCAAGTTGGAGTTTATTGCCTGGCCTTGGTGCCAGCAAATACCCTTCCCAAAACCCCCCTTGGTGGCATCCACCTGTCGGAGACAAAGCAGCTCTTTCTGGAGGGCTCCCTTCACCCCTGCAATGTCCTCATGTGCCCACACACCTGTGTCACAAATTTACCGAAACCTCGGCAGAAGCAGCCAGGTATGCCATGGAGCCCTGCATGGCCTCACATATCCTTGAGTGGGTTTTGTAAGCCATCTTCTATCAATAGCAGACTCAGAAGGAGCTGCATCTGAGAATACTGATAATCCTCTGCTCTCATGTTCTCTACACAATGTACATTCCAGACAAAACATTCTCTTCACAAGATGTGTTTGCACCTTGATGGCTGGGATGTAGCAGCTCTGCTGGGTCAGTGAGAACTGAGGTAGTCTGTACAGAGCACATGGGTAGAAGAGGTCCATAGCCTTCTCTTTGGGTAGCACTTACACTGGAATTAGTTTTGCAGTTATCTATTGGTGGCCCTAGACTCAACACAAACCCCTTAAGGTCCTAGTGTACAGAATCGGAATAATACACCTTTACAGGTTTTATGTGCTTAATTTAGGAGTAAAAGCAATAGGCTATGGGAAAATACTTTGAAACATGAGGAATTCTATTTATTTCTGACAGACTGTTATCTCAGTGCCTGACAGATTGGGAACACATTACTCTTTATCTGGCATGATTCTCAGCTTCTAAATCAGCCGCATACTAGATCACACACACTTGTCAGTGAATTTGTCAGAATGTGGTAAATTAGGAAATAGGAACTCTCCTGCTAACTTGATAGCTTAGGGCTGGTATGTACAGACCAGACCAAAGACAGACAGATATGATATGCCATGCAGCATCATAGTCTCTGTATGTGCTACTGTGTTGATCTTCATGGGACGCCATGAGAAGAATGCTCTTCATTGTACAGATGAAGATGACAAAGCACAAACACTGAGTTTTATCTAACATGACACAGCTACAATGTGCCCAATACAAAATCTAAACCCAGGTGACATGATCTGATCCTCAACATTACCCACTTTCTATCCTCTGTTTCTTAAGACTAGCTTAAGATCTTTGACTGCCACCTATTAAAGAATGGTCCTGTTGGGCAGAAGTCTTTAGCAAGTCATCCTAAAGGTGGATGACCTTATTACCCAAGCTAGTGCCTGAATACAGCCCCTTTTGTAATAAATGTGCGAGCCACTTTAGAAAGAGCTCAGTCTTGAGGGCTGCAGACTGTCTGTACCTCTCCAGGACATAGGTCTGTCAATGAGGCAGGTGGGTAACCTTCTCAAATTCAAAGATCAAGAATGTAATGCTTGAAGGAGAAAAATGATTGACCAAACATATAGTAGGCTGAGGAGTTGAATCCATGCCTTCAGATTGCAAAATCCCAGCTCTTGTTATTTTTAACCTCAGGGATGTTTTGTATGGTAGGTGTAGTAATATATATAATGTGTCTTCAAATGACATTCTTTCTTCTTTCATTCTGCAAATTGAACTCAGGGCTTTACAACTGCTAAGCAGTATCTTGTCTCTTTTCCCTTTTTCTATTTTACCCTCTTTCTACCCTGTTTTACCCCTACCTCTTCAAGTACTGTATAGCAGCTAAGCTGAGGCATTGTGACCTATGTGTAAAATTATCTCTAGATTTGCTGATGACCTGTAATGTGCCCAGAGGACATTGTTCTGGGACCTCATTTTCTATATATATGGTGAGGGAATTTGCTAGATGATTTCAAAATTCCCTTTTGAAGAAACATTTAAAATTATTCCAAAGAGCAACCAGAGCAAACATTGACTATAGCCACATATGTGTAAAGGTTTTGCAATGAGCTGCAAATAGAGTCCTTAAAATACAGGCTCATAGACAACAACGTTGTTTTTCTTATGGGCAAGTTATTAATTCATTTAATAGTAGCATGTAGTATGATTAAAAACCTGAGCACAGAAGTGCTGAATGACCTTTAAGCCATTGGAAGAGCTAGCAACAGTTCTACAACACTTACCAGAATAGACACAGGTCCATAGCTACAGCTTCCCTCATGACATTCTATCAGAGTAGCTGAAGGACATTGAGGAGTCCCAAGCATAGCATCCAGCACAAGGGGAAGATGTGTTCTCTGCCAAAGTAAATTCAGCATGGGCCACTGAATATCTGTGGAGGATGACTGGCCCTGTGCTCAATTTGGACAGTCAGCCAAAAGGATGAACAGGCATGGGAGTGATTTGTGGTCTGAGTAGGCATTCTAGAAGGTTTTCATGGGGAAGCTAGAACAATGGTCATTGTGGTTGTCATGGTAACTGGCCCTTTCTAAGCCTTGTTCTTTGCCACTGTATACACTGATGTGAATCTCATCTTTTTACATTTTATGTCCATTGATCTCCTAGTTGAGCTGCAAGACACTCAGCTCTTTGTGATAGTAAATAATGCATGTGTTTTGGTTGGTAAACATAGAAATTAATCACCAGACATTTAATAGCAATTTGGCTTAACAGTTGCCAACGTAAATTTCATCCAAACAGAAATTAAATGCAAATTGATCATGCCGCCTTTGTTATTTTATGCTGTGATTTTTTTCTTGTTTATGGATATGATGCATGTTCACATGTGTGGATACACTTGAGTGTGCATGAATGTGAAGACTCAAAGTTGATGTGTGTTTTTAATCACTCACCACCTAATACACTGAGGCAGGGGCTCTTGCTAAACTTAGAGCTTTGTTGATTCAGCTATTCTAGCTACCCAGCTTGTTTCAAGTTGTCCTTGCCTGTGTTGTCTGCATCTTATGCACTGGGATTATAGGGGCTGCCACACCCACCTAGCTTTTTATGTGGGTTCTGAGGATTGGACTCCACACTCCACTATTCACACTTGGCATAGCAAGTACATTACCCACTAATCCATCATCTTCTCAGTCCTTGTACTGTAATTCATGTTTTAAATATATTTTTCTTCTCTCCCTTATCCTCTGTGCACTGTGTCTCTCTCTCCTACCACTCTCCCTCTCTCCTTCGCCCCTCTGTGTCTGTCTGTCTGTGTTTGTCTCTTTCTCTCTCTGTCTCTCTCTTTCATACACACAGAGAGAGAGAGAGAGAGAGAGAGAGAGAGAGAGAGAGAGAGAGAGATTGGCATGGTGGGTTTCTAGCAGTCAAGAGTTTGAGTTTCTTCAGTTCTTTAAGAAATTTCTGGGTCAGTAAAATGGCTCAGTGAGTGAAGTGCTTGTTGTTAATGCTGAGCCTGACGTTGATCCTCCCAGGACCCACATGAAGGAGGAGGGAACTGACCGTAGCGAGCTGTCCTCTAAGTTCTACACTTGCACCATGGCACGAGTGCTGCATATACATGCACAAGGAAAAAGTGTAATAAAAAATATTTTTCAAAAGAAACTTCCTTTTTTCACAATTGAAAAAGTGAAGGTATTGGAAACATGTCTGATATTTCTCTTTCAAACTGCTGTCTTAAACCAGGGAAAGAAAGCTCACTGAGTTTTGAACAGTGGAGTAGGAAAACTTTCATTTTATAGTGTCTTCTGGGTTCACTCTTCTGTGGACCTGGTATTGAATCTCAAACCTTACTGGTCAATAAAACCTATAAATAAATGATTCCCTATCATGTCCCTTCATGAGTATTCTCTGAAGATCAACTCCCATTATAGGTCATAATCCCAGAAAATAAGAGGTATAACCCAGGTGTCTTCCTCAGGGAAGTGCACCCTGGCTTTACATCCTGTAATTTATCCTTGGTACAGCTTTTAGAATCACCTCTGTATATGCATTATCACCTGTTGGCTTCACACTAGACAACAGAGTCATCAGCTTACAGGGTGTTAAGGGATTCTGTGTGTGTTGAAGACATTACTTTTATGTACCTTCATCTAGGTTTCTTCATTTTGGCCATCACAACCACATCATTGATTTCTTTGCAATCTCTTATAATAAGAGTGATTTGAAGCTGGGTCTTTCAAAGGATTTCCTGAGGTTAATTCTTTACTAATTGGATAAGAATCCTGTTAAAAAGAATTTCACTTCTGTCTTTAAGGTTATTAATTTTTTGTTTGTTTGTTTTTCCCAGAAATTGGCCCTGCCTCAGTGATGGTAGGAAACCTAGTGTCTGGGAAGAGGATTGCCCAGGCTAGTGGCAGAGACCTGGGTCAGATAGAGGACAATGACCAGGCCCGGAAGGTGAGAACCGAGGTCAGAACTCATGTTATTCCCTTAACTCTAGAGCTGTGTTAACTATTTGTAGACTCACAGAGTAACTGTCTCGAGTTCTCACTGAGTCCGTTCCATATCTATTGCTGCTTTCATGTCTTTGATGATCCTGTCCCACCTCTGTACTTGTCCTACAGTAGAGTTTCATGGTCTTATAGGGGAGGATGTTACAGGGAGGGATCATAAAGTTTCAGGAAACCGTAGCATGACAGAAATTAAGTGATATCGTCCTCATGAGCAGGACTGAGGCAAATATTAGGAAACCACTGATCTTTACCACTTGCTATGGATCCCCCATCTCACCAGCCCTCATGTGAAGCTCACACTGCCTCATAGTAGTCTTGGAGTACAGTGTTTTGTCCTTTGGTTGGTTTCTAGCAGCTAGATTTTCTTACTGCAGCTTACAGAGCAAATATCTAGCTCCTTTCCACCCACACAGCAGAACTCATAACTTGCCTATGTATTTCTGAGTCGCACTGTAACATTTAAGCTCTGACAATGCTTAGGACTCCCTGTTTCCCATAGCCCAAAGGTAGGCCCATTCACTATGGACAAAATCATTTAAATACTGACAGTATAATAACATACAGCAATTTCTTCATTAAAAGAACTTAATCATCACACTCTATTCATGTAGTGCATGTCTATTAATAAAAGATGTTAGGGTGTTATATGGATTTTTCTTTCTCTTCATATGAAATGGGGCTGTCCTTTTTATTACAGATTAAATCAGTAGGATGCATTTAATTTTTATAATTTGCAATGCAATTTAATAATATCAGAGAATGGCATTCTATAATCACATATTTAATAGAAGCTGCTTTTTTAAAAAAAGTAAGCTAGATTAGATTCTTGCACATCACAGAAATCAACATTGAGTATTCTGGTAGTCCCAGCAGGAAAGATGGCTGATTGTGTTGGATGATCTTAACCTATAGGGGACTAGATCCCCTCTCTCTCCCTTTGGCTGACTTGTAAAGAACTTGCCTAACCAAGGGCGCTATAGCTGTCCTTGGAGCTGTCAGTCTCAGTCATATGCATTGAATGCTAAGTAGCAGCAGGGAAAGCCAAGTACTTGCTCATTCTATTCATGGCATATTTGTCAGTATGTTTTAAATGTAAATATGTCCTTATACCTTTGTGTAGGAAAGCATGCCCTCAAATAATTTAGTTTTACTTAAATGTTGAGATTGCTTAACCCACCCGCCAGTGACATGACCCTAATATCCTTGTATCATTTTCCAGTTCCTGTTCCTGTCAGAGGTCTTACAATGGAGAGCGCAGACCACTCCAGACCACCTGCTGTACACTCTGCTCAATTGTCGGGTAGGCTCCAGAGCTCGAGAGCTCATATTTTCTAATGGCTTACTTTAGTAGTCTGAACCTTTTCCTGGGAGGTCACCTCCTTTTACAATATTCCCAAAGACTTCTTCTCTCGTTTCTGTTTGAGGGGGAGGGTGTTATTTCAGCTCAGAGGTTACTGTTTATCACAGCATCTGGAGCTTGGGCAGCAAATCACACTTGTATCTGCAGTCAAGAAGCAGAGAGCAGAGCAGTAAATGCACACTTGTTATTGCTCTCCCTTGTTATTGCTCTCTGCAGTTTTTCCACCCCAAATGAAGAGGTTAAATGGTACCTACAGTAGAAGACTAAGCAGTCCTAGGAGATAGTTATATTCTTAATACAAACAAACTTGTTTAAATATAAATGGCTTAGTAACACACTCTAGGGAATGAAAACTATTTGTTTTATAAAGTTTCTGTTTAATTTCACATTAGCAATTCAAACTCTTCCTCCTTAAAAGCACTAGAAGTCAGACCTTAAATATAGTAGCAAATATTAACAATAGAAGTTACATGCAAAGTTGTATTTTGTTTTTTGGTGTTTGTTTGATTTTAACTTTTCTTTATGCTTTGGAACTAAAGCTGAAAAATAGACAATACTTGGACCTCTTGAGAGGTGCAGGCGCCTGTCAATCTGCAAATCTGCTTAGGAGTCCTAATGATCAAAGTCTTGAGTGCTCAAAGGTTTGGCTTCTGACTATACACTTGGACATCTTTCTCCTTACTCTGTCATAAAAATTCTTATTCGCTTGAAAATTAATCACCCTTTGTGGAGTTGGTCATGATGGTTCATCATATACTACATAACCCTATCCAGGGAGAGTCCTTGGAGACAATAAAGAGATTTTTCCTATTGTCCCCCTGTTCTCTGAATGTCTAACAGAATGCCTCCCCTCTGAGGGGCACTCTGTGTTCACAGCCTACCTCCTCCTATGTATGGTCACATGGACATTTGGTCATAGAGCCTGAACTTTGAGAAGTCTGTGACCACATACCCATGCATCTGAAAGCATTCCCCTTCCCCGTTTTTATTTCAGTTTCATTACATTTTTGGTGTGTGTGTGTGTGTACGTGAGTGCATGCATGTGCATGTGCGCGCGCGAGGATACACATATAATAGCATGCTTCCTGAGGTCAAAGGATGACTGGTGGGAATCTGTTCTCTTTCCATAATGTGGGTTCTGGACATTGAAGGTGGACCTTTCAGGCCTGCCGGCATATACCTTTATATATATGGCCCATTATCTCTCTGGTCCCAGACTTCCATCTTTCATCTTTTCACTGAATCCACCTTCCCCCTGTACCTATTAGACATGGTTCCCATTACTTCACACAACTGCCTATTTTCCCCTTCCTTCACATCTGTGATACTTTTATTTGTCTTTAATCTCCTCTTCCTTGACACTCTTGAACCTCTTTGTGTGGTGTTTTCCTATTGATTTTCCTTTGTCCGTAGCCTACATGGCTCTCTCTTCTAATATTGCCTCCAAAGTGATGACTAGCATGTGTTGTCATAACTATAACTGACGACCTCCTTTTCATTGGGCATGGTATCTTCTCAGAACTTTTCATGAGTATAACCTCTTCTTTTCTTTAATTTGCCTAATACTGCCATGGTGATTATATTCTTTACAAACTGTGAGCAGAGCAAGTGAGACATGAATCACTTCTAAACTCCCCCTTTGACATTGCCTAATGCCATACTCCCAGTTTTGTAAGATGGATAAATACCTGTGTTCAAACTTTATAGAAGTCTAAGTGGGGAGCGCAAGAGTCAGTAGATCCTTGTAGATACAAAGATTCAAACTTGATGATTCCTTGAAGTGATATCATCCAATCAGTGTGACTTTGTAACCATTGTCTCCAATTCCACCTCTCCACAGTGCACAAACCGGTTAGCGTCACTTTCTCTCCCTTCTCTTCACTGCAGACTCCGATCTTTCCCCAGCTCTCCATCACAGACTCACTTACCACTCCTCATAGTGGCGCCCACTGTGAGACATGGAAGGTTGCAAGGGTGCTTTTCTTCCAGCCTGGGCAAACTATTTTTAATAGTTATGAATTTGATTTTTTAACTATTTTTTTTTGATCATGGGTATTTTAAGATAATTGAAACACTTGACTTCAGACTGTGAAGGGTTCTTTTCATTGTTTACATTTAGTGTCCATTCATATACCTGCATCCTTGTCAACTGTAGTAGTTAGGTATGAGGTGTGCAAGATTGAAAGTTGGAATAGTGCATATTAAAATGATCACTAATAGTAGAATATCCATTTTTTTTGTTTTTACCAGGAACTTCAGGTATCTCATTTAATTTTTTGTTTTGTTTATATGTACTGTTTTCTTTATAATCTTAAAAGATGAATTTTGTTCCTAATTGTTTTAGATATCAAAATAAAACATTAAATTGGTGTCAAGTTCACAGTCAGTAACCATGGAGTTTGTTGTTTTAGAATGGATGCTGATCCCAGGTGTCTCTGCATGATCAGCCTGTCACAAAACTCTCCCACAACTTATTTTAGAAAACAGTTCTAATATGATGAAATAACTTTATTTAGAAACCTACTTTTATCAACTGGTTTCAGAATAGAAATCAGTTTTTCCCATGAATGTCTGCTACCTGAGGCTAAATGATTAATACTTCATGGAAATATTCACTTGGAACTAGTGTTCTCATCAAATAATGCTTCGAAAAATGAAACATGTCCCTGAAATTGATAGTGTTTCTGCTGCAGTAAATGATTGTATTAAAATCTTCAAAGTGAATAGAGGCTGGAGAGACTCAGTCAGTAAAATGCTTACCTCATAAGCATGAGGACCTGAGTTAACTCTTGATATTCATAAGGGAGATGTGTGTGTGTGTGGTGGTGGTGGTGGGGAATGCAGTGTTTATAATCCCAGCCATGGGAAAGTAGAAACAGGTGGATCCCTAGGTTCAAGGCCACTGCAAGACCTCTTCTAAACAAGGTGGGGGTAGACAGCACCTTCTAGATGAACTATGCCTGAGGTTGCTCTCTTACCTCTATTGCAAACATGATTAATGCTCTTATGTCCATGCACAAACACATACCCTCACTACATGAACACAAACACATCAGGCTATTAGAGAGCAGGTAGCAATGACCTTGTGTCACATTGTATACCCATTACATGTCACATTTAATCTTTCATTCTCATATTGTAATTGACATGCAAGCTCCCAACCTTCTGTGAGTTACTCTTCAGGTAACATAGGGAAAGGTCATGAGAGAGAGGGATCTCAACACATATCACACCTCCAGTGACCCAGTGAGGGATTCCAATGTTCAGGGGAAGACAGTATCTATTCAATATGTTCTTTCCAAGCAAAAGGGTTACCCATTTAGTGGTCACCTTAACACATAGCCACATCTATGGAGCAAAAATTTATGTCAGACTTACAATATGATAGTCTACCTCTTTTCCACATAGCAACTTCTTAAGGGACATGAGGATAATACTGATGAGTTTCATGATAGTTTCAGATCGTAGTCACCACAAAGCAGAGTTCTCTCCTATGCCATTATCAGAGTGATGGGTTTTTATATTAACTCCATGAAATGATAAAGGGTATTTTGGAAATTGTTTTAGAATTTTATCAAAGATAAAAGACAGTATGTGAATTAAGTTTCACATTTAGTTAAAAGCCTATTGGTAGGAATTTTCAGTAGCTAGAATTAAAGTGTATTTTCTAAGAAATTATTGACTGCTGATTGTGAATAATCCAAACTTCTCAAATCTCAGAACCAAAGAAAAGGGGAGGGGCAAATGGTGGGCGTTGTCTTCCAACAGCAGGTTATTGATAAGCAGTTGTATTGGTCCTTTTTTTTTTTTTTTTTTTTTTGTAGCTATAATAAAATCTATAAGACAGCTCACTTTATTTTTAAAAATTTTATGCTGGCTTATAGTTCTGGGGATGCAAAGTTGAGAGGTCACATCTTATAATGGTTTTCTTGCTGACAGAATCCTGAGACAATTCAGAGTGTCATGTGATAAGAGGAGAGAAGGACTGTGGGTTTCTGTGCTGGTTGAATCCACTTCTCAGAAACCCACTATGATTTCATTCATGGAAGATCCATTCTAATGACTTATGTAATCCTACTTTCTGTCCTGAAAATTTAACTCTAAACACTGGTCTTAATAAGTTTCGAGCATTCTAGCATCTCGCGGTGGGGATTAAATTTTAACTCATGGTGCTTTGGAGAAAAATCCAAACTGTAGTAGCAATACACTTTAGCTCTTCTGAATGTGGGAGAAAATTATAGCTAATAAATGTAGAAAATGATAGCTATCTTAGGCAGAGACAGGCATAGAGTAACAGTACCACGGTAAGGCACCCCGCCTTAACAAGTAGATGTTCTCAGTGGGGACAGATGGATTCACCACTCCTGCCAGCTCTCTTCTGAGGTACATTTTCAGTATGCCATGAGGCTCAACCCCTGTGTGTGATCATGGGTAATATGCTGCTTTTCCTCATAAAGAGACTTACCATCCTCCAATGTCAAGGATGGGTTTCATGAGGAACCTTATCATCAGAAGTGCTTTCCTAATTTTCCCCATAAGTGCTTTGAAGAGCCCAATGAGCTTTAAGTCCAGTAAGGTGTGTGTTTTGATCTATGCTGACAGGCATGTCCATAAGTAAAGGCTTAGAGGAATGCTTAATCTTGAAGGTACCTAATGACAACTTTTAGTCTGTATTTCTTAGACTCGTATCACCCCATACAACCTATGCCTAGTCAGCATCTTTGCTGGTCTCTGCTCTCACTAGTCTCCTCTACATACCAGGTTGATACAAAGGAATGCGTATGGAAGGAGAAGGGGCTCAGTTTAGAGGCTTGCAAGTTAAGCATCTCTCATATGTAAAACACTAGTCATAGATCAGTAGCTGTCTGAAGGCTGAGTCAGCTGTTACGTGGGTGGCTGCCCCGCCATTCCTTGTAGCAGTCATCAAAGACTACAACTCGGCTTCATAGGATTCACTGTGGTTAAGCAGTATTTGGTGAATGTTTTAATAATATGAGCTACTGGTATGTGTATCTTAATGCATTATAAAGTACTCCACTGCACATCCCATCAGCACCTCCCTTCCCATCCATATCTGTTTATGACATTTGGGACAGGAGTTCAGTGTGCTTTCCAGACACTGCTCCCTAACAGCCCTGAGGCTCTGGGCATTGTGGTCCACACAGGTGTTTTCCACATGGCAGTTCTCCTTCAGCTCGTTAAGGATCTCACTCTCACAGGGATCTTTCATTTAGGAGTTTCAGTCTGAGTCTTGAAGCTCATTGTGTTTTGCTATGACTACCACAAACTCCCACATCCGTCCTTTAACAACATATGTAAATGTTACAGACTTAGCCCAGATTGTTCATAATAGCTTTTCATTCTGCTTCTCTGATCTTCCTCACCATAGACTACCAGCTAGAAGTGTCTATTGCTTTAAACACCAGTATTTTAAAGTTGCTGTGGACAGTGATCTCTTTACACCTCTGATTAATGCAAATGAATATTGTATCTCAGGAATATTTTTAAAGTTAATTGAATGTAATTTCTGGAAAAAGTTTGCCTCTTTTTTTTCCCACTTGCTTTTAGATGGGTTTCTACTGTGCAGTGCAGGATGCCTAGGCTGCCCCCTGTCCTCCTGCCTCAGCTTCCTAGGTGCTGGGACTGCAGGCATACACCTGCATGCCCTGCTATAATGCCGTTCATTCATTCTTTTCTTCACAATGTAAATAATGAATGGCATACCTTTTGGTATTTCTTAGTGCCTATCCTGTACTAGTCTTTCCTGGTAAGCCTCTTTCAAGGTATTTTTGGCCTAAAGATATTTTCTTTCTGTTTCTGCATATTTTAATAATCTGCATGAAAAGAAATCACTTGAACTGCCTAGCTGAAGAGCTAGTGACAGTTGCTGGCCTTTGAGGAGAGAGAGTCAGTTTTCTTTTGGTATAGGAGGTGAGGATGATGAAAACATACTAAATCTGATCATTAAAATTGTGGTTCCATGAATGTCCCCAAATCCACTGACCTGAGAATTTCATGTAAATGGATTATATGATGCATGATCTGATAGGGTGAATATCCCCCTAACCACCTGTTCTTGTGATATTCAGGGAACAATAGCAAATTCTTTGACGTGTGTTCAACTACACAAGCGTGCAGAAAAGATAGCAGTGATGCTGATGGAGAGGGGCCACCTGCAGGACGGAGACCACGTGGCATTAGTCTACCCTCCAGGTAAGCAGTAGGATCAGTCCTGACCCCTGAGAGTGGTAGCAAGGACAGCAGTGGGAGGAAGCACGTTGTTGCCCTCATTGGTACTTGCGGAGTTTCTAGGTTGCTGCCTAGAATGCTCTTTGTTTCTGTATAGATTCTCGCCAGGCTCATTTGTCTGTAGATATTCTCACTCACAGGGCCTAGGCTACATGTTAGCACTGTTTTAGAGGCTTAAAGCAATACCTACCCAAACCTTTATCTCTACATTTGATTGACTTTCTAAGGTAGTTCATATTATTGGCAATAATTAAGTTTTTAGCTCCTAGACATAATCATACCTTTGAATAGTTATCTAGAGAAATGGCATATAAATGAAACATCTAAGCTGTCTTAGCATCTTGTGTCTAAAACAACAAGCCACAAGAAAAGTAATCACTGAGACTTACCAAAAGGCACAGGGGGGAAGGAGTTAGTCTTGGTTTCCCTAAACTTTTCCCAGACTAGAACTTGCGCTGAGAGAGAGCAGCAGTGGTCATTAAGCAAAATAACTGGCTTCAAAAGGTATTTCTGCTTTCCTCTTGTGTAGGAATAGACCTTATTGCTGCATTTTATGGTTGCCTATATGCGGGCTGTGTGCCAATCACTGTGCGACCTCCACATCCGCAGAACATTGCAACAACATTGCCTACAGTCAAGATGATCGTAGAGGTAACCAAGGCCTGGGCAGGGTGCTGCGGGCCTTTCACCTGTCTATGCTCAGTGGCAAGCTGTGAGTTACATACCTAAAATCTCCTAGGACAACTGCTAGCTATGCTGTCCATGTGGGTTTGCAGTGAGACTGATAGAATTGGGATAGTCTCTCTCCAGGGGTTTATCATCTAGCATTGGGAGTAAGATCTAAGCTGAGCAACTTGGAAGCTGGGGCAGCTGGGAGCAGCTATTACAATGCATTGATACTGAAGGGGCCCAGGGTTGGCTCCATAGAGAAGGTCTCATCACCAAACACAAGCAATCTGAATGAAAAACAGTATGTGTTTTCCTCAAGTTCCCTTCTTCTGGATCTAGAAGGATGTTTTCTTTGTTTTTAGAGTCTATGTGTATTTGTTTGTTTTTATAAGGAAGTTAAAGTCTAGCATATGTGTCTCCCTTAAGGTAGGCAGATATAGAAGAAGCAGGAACAGTCCTGGCCCCTGTCAATGCTCTTGGTAACTGTGTAGGAACATTGCCGAGGAAGGCAATCCTGTTTGAAATACACCTGCATGTATGAAGCTTTAGTGGAGAAAGCATACGCTGAGAGAGAAGCCTGTGATATTTTGCCAGTGTCTGAGAGTGATGCTAGGACAATACTTAGCCTCAGGAGTTGATGACCCAGCCTGGGAGCTTGGTCTGTGTGTTTATATGACCAGCACTGCTGGCTTTGCCATATTCTAGCTCTTAAGAACCACCTTGGAAGGTTTAGCAAGAGAGAGACTAGACTAGAGAATGGCTCCACTACTGGGAAAAAATCTTCTTCTTCAAGGATGAAGCTTCAGCAGTGAGACTCATGGGGCAATGAGGGAAAACGAGGAGACCACCTAGCCAGCCAGAGCAGCAGTATCAACTCTGGTAGGCTACAGGAGGCATTTACAGCCAGGTCAGATCAGCCCGCTTCCTCAGCTCTTGGGAATTAAAGTTATGTACTTTTAACCTTTGAGAAACACTAGGCACAGACGTGATGAACACTTCCCAGATGTGTTCCTTTTTGGTGTGTATTCATTCCTTCCCTTCTTGTCTGTGGTCCTCAGGTGAGTCGGTCTGCTTGTCTCATGACAACACAATTGATTTGTAAACTGCTTCGGTCCAGAGAGGCAGCAGCGGCTGTAGATGTGAGGACATGGCCCCTCATACTGGACACAGGTCAGCACTTGGACTCTCTTCCCACATGCATTTTCTTGTGATGGTCTTTAGTGCAGTCAAGTAGACTGACAGCTTCATTTTCTTGTGATGGTCTTTAGTGCAGTCAAGTAGACTGACAGCTTCATTTTCCTCTGCAGATGATTTGCCAAAGAAGCGGCCTGCCCAGATATACAAACCTTCCAACCCAGACATGCTGGCTTACCTTGACTTTAGTGTGTCCACAACCGGGATGCTAGCTGGTGTAAAGGTGAGAAGAGGGGTCCACCTAATGGGCAGGCTAATGTTGGACAACAGACAAGCCATGCACTAATTGTTCTTATGTTGTCATGTGTGATTTTATTTCAGTGATGCATCAAGAGAGGTATAATATGATTTGTATATGACCTTTCAATACCTGATAGCTAATTTCCAAATGCTGTGAGGAAAGCTAGGGACATAGTTTACTCATACAGCCCTTACCTAGCATGATCATTGATTGCCCTGGATTCCATCTTCTGTACTGAAAAGAAAAACAAAAAATAAAACAATAACAACAACAACAACCTAGCCATTTTTTCATCCTGTCACAGTACTGTACTGTCTAGTACTGTATACTAGATACTATATACCAATCTTCTTGCTTGCTGGTTCTCAAATCTGCTGCTCTGCATCTTTGCATTGTATTCTCTTACTTGTTAAACTTGAGCACAGTCATAACCCATAAGATGGCTTCTTGGTAAAGCCACCATGAGTCTTTTCACACATATATATACAGTATAGAACTACTGATATCACTTAAGAATCGGCACCATCACAGCTCAGAGGTTAGGGTCCTGTGCTTCAGGGTCTAAAACCCCAGGAAGTCTTTTCCTCTTCATCTCTGCTTCTGAATCAGATTGGGGCAGTTTAAGCTAGTTACCTATCACAAGTTAGAGTTCTCAGACTTGACCTCTCCCATAGAATTAGGGAAAACACACAAAATTAGCTAGAATATTAAATTATTTCTTTAAAAACTTCCTAAAGAAATATTCTCAGAGCAAGATGAGTTAAGCGCTGTTGTCTGTAAGTGACCTTTGACCCTCTTGCTGTCAAGGTCAAAATAGAAACCCATACTTCTGATTATTCTTGTGGAGTATGGAAGTGAGAACTACACTATTAAATCTTGATTTAATAAAAGTGCATCTACATGGAATGGATAGTATGATCTCTGTATAATACTTCTTGGTGACTCAATTTATTTATGCACCATAGAAAACTCAAAGAGATGGTTAACTATACTTTCTTTTAAACTCCTAAAATCTCTTCACAATTTTTTATTATCTATTTGAGTATGTGAAGAGTATATTGTGATATGAGCTAATGAAACCCCATATGTCTTAAGAGGTGAAAGGCACAGGAGACTAGGAGAGGCTGTCTGGCATGTTGTCTGCCTCTTTGCTACCATAGGGTTACAAGGAGGCAATTTTTTTTATCTGGAAGCAATTCTTACTGGATTTTAGTTTTTAGACAAAAACATCCAGTTGCATACCATGAAAGTTAGAAAAGCCCATGGGTGTCTTCTCTGTAATTGGTGCTATGGAATGTCAAGGTTCATGTAAAACATAAGGATGTACTATCGCTGTCTTACATTTCACCCACTTAATTGTGTTGCCTTGAACTTTGAATGGTTCCTGTGCCTGGGGAATGGTTGTATGCCCAGAGAAAAGACACTTAGCATCAGTCAAAGCAAAACAGCACCGAGAGGCAAGGCTGAGAAGGACACACCATGTAGTATATCATGGCACAACCAAGATAAGAAGTACATGGGCTTGAGTCTCTCACGTCTGATGTACATGTATTTGAAGATCTACTTTTAGGGCCTCTCAGAGTCCTTCATTGCTTGGCCTCTGGAAAAATACTTTTTTATCCAAGTCCGAGGTTATCTAGTAAAAATCAGGAATTCATACTTACTCCCTGTTCAGGCTCTTGGGCTGGTGATATTGGCAGGGCCCAGACTGTGGTGTGCTTAGACATGGAGGGCTTTTGGGTTGGGTTTTGGGTTGGTGGGGTTTTGTTTGTTTGTTTGTTTTGGTTTTTGGGGTTTTTTTGTCTTTTTTTTTTATAGCAGTTTCTTTCCTAACCTGTCACCTGTCCTCTTGTCACTGTGTTAAGACTACTCTCAGAACCTAGCAGACTTCATAGCTGCCAGAGCACCTTCTCTCTGCTTTCTTTATATTAATCATGTTTGTCAAAGTTACCTGCTATGTCTCAACTTTACACCACATAAGCAGGCCTATATCCATTATTTTTAATATAGAGAGTCTCTCTGTACCTGAGGCTGGCATAGAATTCACTGTGTGACTCAGGCTACCTTCAACCTTGCAGCCATCCTTTGCCTTTGGGTTCTCAAGAGCTGAATAGTAGTGTACTATACCTGGTTCCTCTTCCTCCTCCTCTTCCTTCTACCCTCATCTTCCTTCTCTTCCTCCTTCCTTCCCTCTCTTCTCTTTTCTTCCTTCCTCCTCTTCCTCTTCTCTTCCTCTTCCTTCCTTCCTCTTCCTTCTTCCTTCCCCTTCTTCCTCTTTCTCCTTTTTTCCTCCTTTTCTCCTCCCCTTCCTCTTCCTTCTTCCTCCTCCTCTTCTCTTCCCCCTCTCCTCTTCCTTCCTCCTTCTTCTTCTTCCTCCTTCTTCTTCTTCCTCCTTTCCTCTTCCTTCCTCCTTTCCTCTTCCTTCCTCCTTT
>JADRCH010000101.1:2586627-2685509 GCA_019843965.1 Rhynchomys soricoides | reverse complement strand
CTTTCCTCTTCCTTCCTCCTTTCCTCTTCCTTCCTCCTTTCCTCTTCTCCCCCTCCTCTTCTTTCTTCCCCTTCCTTCTTTCTTCTTCCTTATCTTCCTCCTCTTCCTCCTTCCTCTACCTCCTCTTCCTCCTCCTCTTTATCTTCCTTCCTTCTTTTTCTTCTTTTCTTTCCTTCTCCTCCTCCTTTTTTTTCTCCTCCTCCTTTTTCTTCTTCTCCTTCTCCTTCTTCTCCTTCTTTAATCCCTGGCAGGACAAGTCCTTAGCATGTCAGCCTTTACACATTGAGCAGCAAGCTATTTTCTGGTTCTGCATGATGTCCTTCCCTCTGCATCAGGGCAGTAAAGGTTACTTTGATCACTTACCTGCAGTGCATGGTAGGAGAATTAACTGTGATCCAAAGAGTAGTGGGGCCTTAGAGGAACGTGTTACAAATATAGTTTTATCCCCATTAAGCAGGTACTGTGGATCTGAAAGTATAAGTGTATGTTGTGTGTCTGTGTGTGTCTGTGTGTACAATACATGTATATCTGTGTATGTTTTGAATTCTAGAGTAACTCTTTCTAATACTGGGGTGAATTCAGTGAAGAGTATCCATTACGCAGCCTGTTCCTGAGCAGAACTTGTAACAGTGACCTGACACTCAGCAATAAAGGGACTCCCCACCCTTCTTTATTTTATCTCTTCTGCTGAAGTGTTGAATGCATGGGTTGGATTTCCTTGCTTGTGTTCTTTACTGATTCTCTTTATAGAATAGCACTGTGGTGGCATGCTTAACTTGTGACACATTTAACTTGTGACATATTTTAATAATATCTGATACAGTTTTCCTTGCTTCCTTGACTACTCAGAAATTGGTGCGGTTATCAGGTTCTTGTTAGATGTAATTTGTAGTGTCATCTTTCTTACTGTTCAGAATCAGAGCATCACTGTTTTCCATGCTAAACAGAGACAGGGTTTGACTGCTATTTTATTGTGGGATGGTCATATCTAGGAAGGACCCAAAGGTCAGCAGGAATGTCAGGGCTTTACTCTAGGACTCACATGGTGTTCAGTACACTCTTTCACTTCTGAGCCACTATTATCTAAACATGAGAATAGGATTCCATGCTTGTGAAGTATAGGCCCTTATGTATCTTAGGCAGCTGCTGTACAGGTCCGTGAACCTCACAGAATAAGAATAAAGCCAAGTCTCTATTGTAGAGTTGGGCATGACCCCTCATTCCTTCTTTACCTACCTGCAGGCACTTATGTGGGCCCAAGAATCCCTGTTTATATAATCTGCTTTTCAGATCCAAAGCATTGTTATCCATTGCTCAAGTTATAAGGAGGGAGTATTAAGAAGTTCAAAGTATGGTTTATTTGTTCAAAATGGAAGACTACATAGTGTATGTAGTGAATCGCAGATGTAATTCACACAGCTCAGAAGGTTGAAGCAGAAGGAGTGCTATGAATTAGAAGCCAGCTTAGGCTTTGTGTAATAAGTTCCAGGCCACCATGAGTGGCACAAGTGAAACCATGCCTATTACCTACCTCTTACCCACCCAACCTACCTCCACCTTCAAAAAATGAAAATGGGAAGACTAATGAGAATATCAGCATCCACCTTTCTAGAACAATGTGACCTAAACTTGCTATAGTTGTCTTTGACCCTAAAAGTATCTTTGAGTCATTTAATGTGAATTTAACACTGGCATGTTGTCCTGCAGATATCGTTGGATGCTTGGTGTCCAGTCACTTACTTTTGCTGCCTTTCTGTCTTTCAGATGTCTCATGCAGCCACCAGTGCCTTTTGCCGTTCTATTAAGCTGCAGTGTGAACTTTACCCTTCTAGAGAAGTGGCCATCTGCTTGGACCCGTACTGTGGACTTGGGTTTGTCCTCTGGTGTCTCTGCAGGTGAGGTTCTTCCTTAACACCCTTAAAATGATTGCATTGGTTTGGTTTTTGTTTTTTTTTCCAATGAAAAGAAACCATATACCTTCCCTTCTGGATCTTTGACTGTAGGGCTAAGTGTAGAAACCCTGATCCTGTGCCTCTCCCTGAGGCCTCAGCTCAGGACCAGAGTAGTAACTGTGGCACTTTCACTTTCTACAGCTAAAGGAAATTTTGAGGAAGCATTCCATGGGTAGACTGCATCTGCTAAGGTGCTACAGACTAATTTTTTTTTTTTCATCAGAAGACTATCAGATTTGAGTCTGAAGCACTTCTGGGAATTATGAAATTCTCAACTCCTCTTGCCTTTTTCCTGACTTTACTCAGTGGTGGGCTTGGGCTGGAGAGAAATACAGAGGAAAGCCCATGAGCTCATCTCTCTGGTCATTGCACTCTTTTCTGCCACCCCCTTGGTGCTGGTTCTTAGAAAGTGCACAGAAAATACTTACAGAATGATAGAATACAATATACAAATGTTCTTTCCTGGCTCTTTTTTTTTCTGAATATACACATATCTTTTCTGTAGACATTTTTAGAAATACAAAATAAATACAAATGTAAGTATGATGTCACACACTTGTAAGTCCAGCACTTAGGAAGTAAAGACAGGAGAATCAGGAGTTAAGGCCCAGCCTCAGCTCCTTTGCAGGAAGGAGGACCAGGAACTCAAGGCCAGCTCTAGTATCCCAAATCTGAAGCCTACCTGGAAATATGAGAGTCTTTCTCAGAAAAGAAAACTGAAGAATGTAACTGTTCACAATAACACTTAATAAATGGTGGCCTCAGTAAGTATCCATGATCAGCAAGATGGCATTTAGTCTTATGGGTGTATTTTTAATATAGAATACTTTTAATTAGCATTTTCTAGCACATCTAAGTGTATGAAATATGCTAAAGTAGGTACCAGTGTTCCTGATCCAACTTCATGACTTTAACATGTTCTGTTTTCTTTCTTGTGTTTTCTATGGGTTGGTTTTTTTTACTTGTTTGTTGCTTATTATTTGTGTTGTGTTATTTTTGTGTGTTATTTGTATTTTAATTAATATACAAAATTTTCCATAAGGTTTATACTTATGAATTTCATAATGTAAATTACTACAGTTATATAATTGAGGCAGTAGTGTGTGTAATTTCTCATTTTTTCTTATAATTTATGATGGTTCTTGTGAATTTAGACATTCGTGGATAATTATGTTTAGTGGATTCATAGTATCTAATATTAATTTAATATTTAATTGCTCTACGGAAACCTTGATGTGTATGTTGTAAAGGACATTGTATTTAGATAATTCAGTTTTCTGAGAAAGCAAATAGAATTGAAACAGTGATGTGCTTAATAGTTTTTTATACCTCAATGCAGATGCAATTGTATTGAGTATTTTAACACTCAGGAGAGAGCTCAGAATATCCTCCTCATATCGGCTGGGCTCATGTACCTGAAGCCGTTTAAGCCAGCTGAGCAGGAAGAGTGAGTCTTTTCTGAATGTTGCCTCTCTAAAAGGACTGTATTCATTTTACAAAGGTCTAGTCAACATATAGTCAGTAGTGGAAGAACGTTTGGTTCTGTGCAGCTATCAGGCCTCACCCCACAACATCCTCAGAGTAGGGAGCTTGTTTCAGAGAATATAATTTTTGGATTTGAATGATCTGTTATGCTAGCGAGGAACCTTGATTAATAGATGTTCTTGAAATTCACTCACAAGACTCAAAGTATTCTGAGTTGAGGGATGGCTTAATTAGTAAAATGAGTTTGATAACAAGAACACCCCCCCCCCCCCAAAAAAAAGATAGTTGTGGTGGTGCATGCTAATAATCCCAGCACCAAGGACTGGGGAGTTGGAGACAGGTGGATCCATGGGATTCACTGGTCAGCCACCCTAGCCTCCATGGCTAATGAGAGACCCTGACTCAAAATACAAAACAACCCCAAGGTGAAATGGTGCTTAAGGAAAAATAGCTGAGTTGTCCTCTGCATCCATACACACATGCATATACAAAAAGGTATAGCATTTTGCTGATTGCCTCTGATTTGAAATAGCAAAGGCAGTTGTTTAAATATAAACAAAATGAAAGACTATAAACTTTGATTTTTCAAAAACCTGTGCAAACAGATCACAAAGAGCTTGGTTAAAAAAATTCATGTGAAGCCTTAGATGCACAATCGCTGAAGTAACCTTCAGTTGTAGAATTGAAGATTCTATTGTGAGTCATTTATAAAAGTGGAATTGTTTTAAGATATTCTCTAAGGCTATGCATATTGTTTCAAAGAGTGTCAGAGACAGATATTAGGAATGAAGACTTGGCCAGCATATTGCAAAGTGCTCAGTTAGACACCTTACTGTACATACTCAAAAAAGTATATCAGATGCTTACATTTATGGATTAGAATATTCAATAAAATATCACTTTAAAAAAACTAAGTCTCTTGATTCAATTTAATCTCTAGCAAAGCCTTAGCAGCCTTTTTTGTAAAAATGGATTTTCTAGCAACCAAATATGTCCAAACAGAACAAAATGAGACAAAACATCTACAAAAATACCATTGAGTTCATTTTGTGTTGGTCAAATACTCCTGGGCAGAAGGCCTACCCTGAAATGTGGTCAGTATACCCAATGAGATTCAATCGATCAAAACTCTCTTTGCCAGCAGATTTCAATTCTTGGTTGGGAGAGGTTTGTTTGTTTTCGAGACAGTCTTGCTATAGACTGTGCCACCCTCAAAGTTTAGAAGATCTTTGCTTCCTCGGTGCTGAGCCACCGGTGGCTGTGCCACCATACCTGGCTGCAGCTTTCTCGAGAAAGCTTGCTTCGGAATACCTGACACTAAGAGTGTAGCCCACATGTCTTTTCACAACAGACTACTGGTTAAGGGGCTCAGTCTAGGAGTACCCCGAGGTAATATGTGGCTGTGTTGTTGAGACCCAAACTTGGTGCAATTGTCATTTGCTTGTATGTGGGTTGTCAGGTTAATATCTGAAGTCATTAATTGCTAATATGCACAATAATAATATGAAGAAATGTCTTTTTCATCATTTGAAGCTTAGCTCTAACCTAGAATAGACCAAGTTCCAGAAAGTCCTACAAAATACTTTGTTCCATACAGGTAACCTTAAGTAGTCTTACCCATATGAGTATTTATAATCAGTGCCCCCAAAATCAGTGTGTGTAAAAATTGATGGGTCAGATTTTGATGGATGGTTTGATAAGTGCAAAATCAAAATTCATGAGTCAGGACAGAGGAATCACTATAGGGTAATGGTTGTCAATATTCCACAACAATACTGTTGTAACAATTTTACAACTTGGCTGTTAATATCATTTTATTCTGTGGTACAAGCCTTCTTTGTGATGTACATATTTTTGTGTAATGTTACTTGAATTCTGTCAGTGCTTCAGTGTATCTGGTGTGTGTGTGTGTATGTGTAGTTGGCTATTTGAGTGGGTTTTTTTCTTTTGATTTCTGTGGAATGCTAAAGAGGCCGTGACTCTATGTATAATGTTCATTAATGTGCTTCAAATAGATCGCCCTGAATTCCCGTTCTGAGCCCAGTGTTTATGTATGCTAAAGCTTAGATCAAACAGTTCCTGGTGTATATTGATGAGAAATCCAATCGTAGGTTATTTGTATTTAATGTTCTTTCATTTAGATCTCCTCATGCTAGCAATTCAAAAATTAAAGTTGGGGAATATGGATATGGTAGACTGTCAGAATTAAGAGGAAAAGTATTACAAAGTTATATAGCTCAGTTTTTATTTCCTAAGATATTAGGCTCAAATTATTAAGCTTGTTTAGTGGTACTGAAAAGTCCTTAGTGTAAATGAGTACCTGTTTAAATCTCAGTTTCAATAAAAAAACCTCTAAGAACATCTAACTAATGTAGCATTATGAACCTTGAATCATGAATGTGCTGAATAGCATTTGATATTAACAGAAACACTGTATTCCTTTGCTTCTCAGGATAGAAAGACACATAGCATTTTATGGTAGGTAATTATGATTTATGGGATATATAATGTGTAGGCTTGTTAGAGCTTGCGCTCTTTCTGGTGTACGATCCTCTGTTTGGCCTTGAGGTAGTTTTTTTAAATATCTATACAACCGAGATAAATTTTCCATTTATTCTGCTTGCTGTTCAGTGCTACATTGAGGCTTCTAATTGGAGACAATATACTAGCTAATAAGTAAGGCTCAAATTCTAAGTCATACCTAGTTGGAATCTGTAAACTCATACTGAAGTGCCAGCAAGCCCTCCTGAAAAACGAGGCCTCCTGATAACAAATGAAATCTAAAGTTTCAGTAAAATCAGTCCAGGTAGGAATGGCATACTTCCCACAGCATCATGAGAGAAGGCACACATTTCTAGGGAAAGGCTGGGATGTGGTCATCACTCAACCTCTCAATGGGGAGAGGAATGGGATGTCTATTTTAGCTGTGGTGTGCTCGGAACATAACATCCAGTCTTCAAAACGTGTTCATAGGGTTGGAGCGATGGCTAAGTAGTTAAGAGCACATACTGCACTTATAGAGGACCCAGTTTTGTTTTCCAGCGTCTATACTAGTCAGCTCACACTGCCTGTAACTCTAATTCCATGAGGATGTAATGCCTCTGGCCTCCTCTGCATTGCAGCATTCATGTGCACCTGTGCACACATCCATTTAATTAAGCATAGACTAGCTTTTTAATGCACATGGATCTGATGAGGAGAGGATGAGACATAGGTTAAGCCCTTAAATGCATTTCTAGAGCTAAGGAGTCAAGTGCTTTGCCGTCAGATCTGAAGTATGTTTCTTAACTGGTTAATTGGGGAGTAATATGGACATGCTTTGAAAGAAAAAACTGATTGTTGGCAAGCCCATCTTATGTTTGCTTTGGAAGCTTGGGGAAACCGTATAAAAGCATAGGCTCTGGATAAAAGAATATCTGACTATAAGTTTGTTCTCAAGGACTAAATTAAGCTCATATTCCATTGGGTAAAAAGTAACGTATAACAGGTAGTTGTTTGAATAGTATATAAATCTCTTATGCTTCATAGATATATACCTGTTTAATGCTGTAAAGTGATCTGTAGAGATAAGTGTGATGACTTACACCTGTAACCTAGTACTATTTGGGCTCTAACAGGATGGCTGTCACAAGTTCAAAGCCAGCCTAAACTACAAAGTAAAACCTTGTCTCAATAAAACAAACAACAAAAAAAGATTCTTAATGAGCCGAGTAGAGGTGACTCACGCCTTTAATCCCAGCACTCGGGAGGCAAAAGCAGGCGGATTTCTGAGTTCGAGGCCAGCCTGGTCTACAGAGTGAGTTCCAGGACAGCCAGGGCTACACAGAGAAACCCTGTCTTGAAAAACCAAAAAAAAAAAAAAATCCTTAATAAATACCTCCCTAATGGCAAATTAGTAAAAATATGTCGTACTATGGAATATTAGAATTATTTACATGGGCTTTTACTGAATATGACATATTGGCTATAAACATTTGTACAAACATTTCAGCAAATCAAATCACAAGAGAAGTTTAAGCCATAATAATAATTTAAAGTCTGATTTTCTTTCTTTGAATGTACCTGATCTCATTCTCAAATTACTAACTGCATTGAAAAGGCTATGAAAAAGGCCAGGGTTTGCTCTATTTCCACTTCACCAAAAAAACCAAACTTTGAAATGTTGAAATAAAGAGAGAGATGGAAATATGCTACCAATTTTCTTTTGCCACGTTTCTTCTACAGTGGTTCTCTACATGAAGGATCACATTTAAAATAAGTTTGTGGGCTCACTGATTTTTTTTATTATTATTATTTTAAGATTTACTTATTTTATGCATGAGTGCTCTATCTGCATGTACACCTGTATACCAGAAGAGGGCATCAGATCACATTATAGATGGATGTGAGCCACCATGTGGTTGCTAGGAATTGAACTCAGGATCTCTGGAACAGCAGCCAGGGCTCTTAACCGCTGAGCCAGTCTCTCATTTAGTTTTCTTAAATACCTTGAGCCAGCTGGGCTCTCTTGATTTTTGTTTTGAAACTTTTTAAATGAGATTGACCATATTAAAGAAGAAATGGCTTGTGCTCGGAAGATTACAGGCACACAGACAGACAGATGTGTCTCTTGATACAACATAACAATGATGTGGGTTTCATCTATGAATTTTCATATAAGTAAAATATCTCATTAAATCTCAGAATATTTATCTGAGATCTTTCACTATAATATGTAAGATTAAGTACTGTTAATTCACAATGGTAAGCAAGCATTAAAAATATCAGTTTGGTCTCAGTTGACGTGCAGGATGGGGTGTGAGAAGAAAAAAAGTGGGGGGAGGTGGAACGGGGGAGGACTTGTGTGAAGGGTACTGGGAGGAGAGGAAGAGATGATACTGGGTTGTAAAGTGAATAAATAAATTTTTTAAAATGGCTGTTTGAACAAATACTTTTGAATTAAAATTTGCAATCTCATTTTTCGAAGTATACTCTCAAGTATAAAGATAAAAAATAAGGATGACTCTGTCCTTCCATGTGGTGGTTTGAACATAAAACAGATTGACACACTCAGAAGGTCAAGTGTCTTACTTCTTTTGGTTCTCCTAATTTTCTTCCTATGTGATTTTCTTAATCTTTTTATATCTGGATTTTTTTCTATTTATCTTACATATGAACATTTCTGCTTGAAGCATGCCTGTTTCTCAGGGTGACTCTTTCCCATCTACCCTGGGTTCCAGCCCTAATGGCCTGTCTTGTCTCTGCAGTGTATACTCAGGGCACCAGTCCATTCTGATCCCACCCTCTGAGCTGGAGACCAACCCTGCCTTGTGGCTTCTTGCTGTGAGTCAGTACAAAGTCCGGGACACCTTCTGTTCCTATTCGGTGATGGAGCTTTGCACCAAAGGGCTGGGCTCACAAACTGAGTCCCTCAAGGTAAGCATCCCCTCTTAGAGCCTCAAAGCTTACCAGCACGCCAGGCCACTCTGGTCTTGAGAAAGGACACTCACATACTTGGTGAGGCAGCATAGTCCTTTCAAAGATCTGACGTGTGATCTGCTTGCAGATTGACTTAGGGGACAATAAGGTTTTATGTTTGCCTCCTGAATACTTTTCCACTGTCAGATCCTAGTAAGAATTGTTAAAGTACTTTGTCCTAAATTCCTCCAGTATTGTTCAAAAGATGCAAACTGTCTCTGTTCCTAGCTGGCTTTGGTGTTAAGTAGAAAATGCTTATGTGATTATCTTTGGTTTGCTGGAAGGCCCTTATTTGAATGTCTGCAATGTAACAAAACTTCATTTTGCAACTAAGTAAACAGTGTTTGGGTTTTTACTTTTTTCCTTTTCATTTACATTGAGAACAGTGTTTCCCTCCACTTAAGCTGGGGGAATTTGATAGACATGTTTTCATGGTAAGCTGAAGAATCACTAATGATAAGAGGGAAAAAGTAATGCTAAGACCTGTCTTGATAGTGTTCTAGTCTGCTGCTCTCTGCTTGTATGTGCAGTGTGTGTGTCTGCCTATAGCTGTGCAGGCTATTTATGTTTCTGTGTGTCTGCATATAGTGAAGTAGGACCTAGCACATTTATTTCCTCTGAACTTTTTCCTATTCATCCTAGTGCAATAAAACAAAATATGCAACTAAAAATATATAAAGCTATATAAATGCATTTTTTGAAATTACAAATTTATATAAGAAAGAGTTACAGAGTTATCTCATAGATACATCTATATTGCTTTACAAAATGGTCAGGTGCTTTTTCATTAGCCTTTTTTGCTGACATGTACATAATAATCAGAGCTATCACAATTGAGTGATAAACTTTACATTTCAGTTGACACTTACCACAGCTGTGTGAATCAGAGTGTGCTACTATCCCTTTTAAAGATGAGAAACTTACATTCAGAGTATCAAACAACCTTTCTACCTTCATTCCTGAATTTAAAGAATTACAGAGATAAGTGTGTTGCTAATTGGAATTGCTATTGTAGCACAGGCTCTTGACCAGTCACAGGTAAAGTTATTAGTGTCACCCAGAGTTTAGTTGTTCCTTTTCAATGTTGTGTCTGAAGTTATGGTTAAGCATCAGATTTTAATGTCAAAGTTATCTTGAAGTCTGAGAATGTAGCCCAGTGGGAAAGCACATGAGGACTCTTTAGTTATCACTGCTGTTCCATGTGCATTCTTTTTTTAAAGGTGTGTTTGCATGTGCACATGTGCACTTGAACATACTGTGTTTACTGGTACTTGTGGAGGCCAGAAAAGAGTGTTGGTCACTTAGAGCTGGCATTAATGGCAGCTGTGAGCCATGAGATGTGGGTGATGGAACTGAACGTGAGGCCTCTGGAAGAATAGCACACACTTAAGCACCAAGCCAGCTCTCTATCTTCCCCAGTGAGTGTGCTTGCCTCAACCTTTTCCTTGTGACTCTTGCTATTGCTTCAAACATGTTTCAATGGCATCTTTACTAGCTTGAATGTCTATGTGGTTTTGTCCTGTGTTTGTTTAGCTGGTTGATTGGTTTGGCTAGGTGTTTTTTTGTTTTGTTTTTTGTTTTTTGTTTGGTTTGGTTACACTAACCTCCTCAAATAACTTGCAGAAATACTTTGGGTACAAATGGCACAAGAAGTGAAGAGTATTCCTGTGGGATTCTGAGTGAAAGGTTGTGTAGGTTACATACAGCTACACATGCTAAAAGCTTAGCTAGTGTCCCTGTTCTTATTTCCAGGCACGAGGACTGGACTTGTCCCGGGTAAGAACCTGTGTGGTTGTGGCAGAAGAGCGTCCCCGAATTGCTCTTACACAGTCTTTCTCAAAGCTCTTTAAGGACCTAGGCCTCCACCCACGGGCTGTTAGCACCTCGTTTGGCTGCAGAGTGAACCTGGCAATTTGCTTACAGGTAAGTGTCATTGAAACCAGCGAGTGCTGTGGCAGAAGACTGAGTCTCTATGCCAGGTGTGCAGTGTAGACCTGTTCAGTGGATTTTCCTTGGCAGGTACTTGTTTACATTAGACAAATCTCTGGTCATTACACAGATGTGACTGGTACACACCTGTTTCCTTTTCTGCTTTTACTTGGAGACTTCCTTTTTAGGCATTATTCACATCACTTACTGCATCTTGGAATATTTTAACTTTAGCACAAGAGTAGCTCTTGGCCAAAACTGAGCTATCAGACTTACTTCATAATTAGATAAAAGGAAACCACGTATTTCACTAGTTCTCAACCTTCCTAATGCTATGACCCTTTAATATAGTTTCTCATGCTGTGGTGACCCTCAACCATAAAATTATTTTGTGGCTACTTCATAACTGTAATTTTGCTATTGTTATGAATCATAGTATAAATATCTGATATGGAACCCTATGAATATGTCATTCAACATCTGCAGGGGTCATGACCCATAAATTGAGAATCATTGACCCATAGGTTGAGAATCATATATGTAGACAGTAATTTCTGGAGGGAAATTTTCCTGTGTTGATCAGGTCTTCAAAGTTGCTGTTGCCATAGCAACATAGAAACAACAAGACTGCATTTCTATGAAATAGCTGGGAGGGAGGCAGCTCTCTGAAGGAAGCTTTGAGTGACAATAGCGAGGGGAACACTGGTGGTTTTCTTTTCTTCGCTAGTTTCCTTCACTATTCCCTTCTTTTTTGATACACTCAACCTATGAAAGGTGGAGTGACAAGATTAAGATGGCCAAAACTAACACATGAGACTTCAAGTCTGTGTCCAGCACTTACCAGTCCTGGGTGAGATACAAGGAGTTCCTTGAGCCAGCTTACAGCAAAAGCTAGACTTGCATTTGCAGGAAAGCAAATGACTTCCAGGCCCTACCTACACTGTCCCTGCCACTGATACTCACAAGGGTAGCTGCTGCAGTCTGCTACTGGGTACACCTCAGAAAGCTCCATTGGCTTCTCTTTTGTCCATTTTAGGTGCTTAGACTCAGCCACCCATTTATGTAAAGGGGTAAATGAGTGTACGTACACACACACACACACACACACACACTGGGGGGGGGAGCTAACTTTGAGGATGTCAAAGCAAAAGGTAGCTACCAACAGCTTGTTAAACATTTTTAAGTACTTATTCCCTGTTTCTGTCTTCTTTCCTTTCAAACTGACTACATACTTTTTAAAAATGGAAAATACTAAGGAAATTTCAAAGCCCAAATTCAATCTTTTCCTGTTGTTAGAAAGTCTTTCTGAATATATCCTGTCTTTTTTATTTTAATGTTAAATTTTTTCCTATACCAAAATGTGCTAAATGTGAAGGGTGTGGTGGTGTGTGTGTGTGTGTGTGTGTGTGTGTGTGTAAAATGAAGTGTGCTTTAGCCATAAAGGTAAATGACATTACTTCATTTGCCAGGAAATGCATGAAACTAGATTATCATGATGAATTAGAGACAATTATTAAGTATTTCCTCTCAATTGTAGACTCTAGATTTGGTTTTTCCCTACAAAAAAAGGAGGGGCATAAAAACACAAGGGGGGCAATTGGAGGGAAGAGCTAGCAGGAAGAGGAGGGGTCAGGAGGAAGTGAAAGGGCTATCTTCAATAAAAGTGTGTTGTGCATTGTGAAAAGGTCACGGCACTCGTTATTTTATTTTTTTCAGGAATGAAGTTAGTCTCAAGTAGTACATAGGTTGTAGTTTTTAACTGGTTAGCTAACATTTTCTAGGAAAAGAATAAAATCTAATTTTATTTAGAAACAAAATCAATTTTTTCCTATTGCCTTGTATTGGTTATCATAAATGGTTGCCTTGCTTTCTACCAGAAGCTTGAGGCACAAAAATCCATATCTCACAGGGATGCAGTGATGGCACAATAAAATACCCCCACCCCCTGCTGGGAATGGCACATTATGTGAACAGAGCAGCCATGAGAGGGAGAACATGTGGTTGGGGTCTGGCTCTTGATCCCAGTGATGTTTACAAGATGGGAGAGGGGAAGCAGGAAAGGGATTCCTCATTAGCAGTAATTATTACAAAAGTAAGCAAAGTTCTGTAGTTTGTTAGCATCCAAAACTGAAAATTTGCAGAGAAGGGTGCACAGTGTACAAACTTAGTAACTTCTGAGTCATTCATCGATACCCGTCCCCCTAAATGAACAGTATTTTAAGATGGCTTACAAAGAATGAAGGTAGCATGTAGATCTTTGCCCTGAGATGTCTGACAAATGAGCCCCCACAGGACTGTTTTGATAAGCAATAAGTAATTGCTGAAGAGGGGAGACTCTTCAGCAGAGCTGCCTGCAAGTTGTATAGGAGTCCTTGGAATATTACATCCATAAGTCATCGTCGCCCATGCTGTGGTAGCTTTGCTGGTGATGCATCCATCCTCCTGTAAGTGACTCCTCACCTGCGTTCCTTTAAGTACGTCAGACAAACTCTTTGATTTAGTAAGCTAAAGTTGGAATGGTTCATTGGACATTTGTTGGTGTCCCCTCTGAGATGAATAGACATTTGTTCATGTTTCCCCAGGAGAACTTAAGTACATAGAGTTAACATCTCAACTCCAAGGCTTAACTATGTTTATGCATATACACACACCTAGTTATTGTTATTGTTTTCCATCTAAATATGCTACTTTTTTGAAATAATTGTTTACAATGAAACATTGTAAGATAAGATCCAAGAAATAGGAAGAAATCTGTGCACCTGGAACCTAGTAGTTTCTGATAAATGTGTTGTAACAATATTGAGGAAATTAAATGTTATCTTCATCATGGGAAGCAATAATGTATTCTTTTATTTATTTTAATCTTATTAGTATGGCTATTGAACTTTATTGTTAGCAATAGGAGTAATGGTCCTATTTCAGGGTTTGTAACCTCTTGCCAAGCGTTATTTGGGCTACAGAATTAACTTTTGAGGAGCTGGTAGGTAGCCCCTGGATAGAGGGACATTCATAGAATGTACAAATCCTTGGGCTTTATACCCTGCACTACATAAACCAAATATGGTGGCCACCCTGTAATCCCAGCTCTTGAGAAGAGTAGGCATGGGATGGAGATCAAGGCCATCCTTGGCCAATATTGTGTTGAGGCTAGATTGAAATGTAATTATATTTTTTAAAAAACCTTCTAATTAAAAAAGAAGTTTTTGTTTGTTTGTTTGTTTGTTTTATCTTTTTGAAAAGTATCAACAAATGCTCCATTTCTGGCATTACTAGCCAGCATGCTGTGGGGCAGCGACTCATAGCTCACACATATTAAAGCTTCTATAGCTCAGAAAGATGGTCATTCTATGCCCTTGCCTACCTCTACCCTAGAAACTAATCCGCGACAAAGTTCTTCCCCTTTATATATTTGTAGTTGTCAGTGTTATAAACAGTCAACACACAGACCTCCCTGCCCTCCCTGAAAATGGGAGTGTCATTTGTTGATGAGGAGGATGAAAGGGTGAGGAGCGCCTTGGGCACACACGTACTGTAGCATGAGTCATCAAAGAAGCATTTGGGCAGATGCTAGTTTGCAGCATATACCACATTCACAAGCATGGTGGCCTGTGGGAAAGTGATAGCAGTGAAGGAGGCTACAGAAGCTCGGGGAAGGCTGGTCACTGGAGACATTTGTGTGCTGTTACTTTTTATGTAACGATGGATGTGGCTGAGCTGCTGAACAAACAGGCCATGAACACTTCCTCTGGAAGGCAGAAAACCTTATTGCTCCCTGTGGTATTTTCTCTAGAACGTGACACAGGTGTGAGAGAGAACAGTCAGCTAAGAGATTCTTGAGGTTTTCCCACCTTCTGCCTAACTGGTTAAGGTGGGGAAGAAGATGAGGCTTCTCTATGGAGGACCAGCATCACCAGCGGGAATGTGAGCTGTCGGTTGATTGACTATTTCTTACTAGTGTTTTTCTCCATGGCTGATCACTGTCCTTACATTCCTTCAGCACACACTGAGGTTCTGGATAATCAGCTAGTTACATGAGGAGATTTAATCTCTCTGAGACAGTATTTAAGCAGATTAGAAAGGGAGCCTCGTTCATGTGTGTCTAGGGTTTAAATGTCTTCCTTGGGGATAGTGTTTTGTGAAATTACTGGTATCACTTTTAGAGGAGTTTCCTGGCTTTTTAGGCTTCTATGCACTGTATAGATTTGGATTTTTTTTTTTTTAATTACAAAACAAAAGGCCTCAACAGTGCCTTGAATACTCAAAGCTGAAATCATGCAATTTTGATAGTGCTAAACAGACACAGGTAGATACCATTTAAAACACATCTGAGAGGGCTGGGGCGATGACTCAGTTTTAAAATGCTTGTCTTGAAAGGACCTGAGTTCAATTCCTAAACCCACATTACAAAGGAGTCCAGGTCTGATATACACACTTGAAATCCCAACACCTAAAAGATAAACACAGGAGAGTCGTAGGGACTCAACCACCAGCCACCCTAATGGGCTTGGCAAATTTCAAGCCAGTGAGATATCTGAGGAACAACACTTGGTCTACATGGGCACATCTCTAATTGTATATACACACATACATGTTCAAATATATCAGATAGCATGCCCTTTAAAGAAGCCAGAGAAGTGACTCAGTGGATAAAGGTGCTTACTGTCAAGAATGATGGTCAGAGTTGGATGCCTAGGAACCTCGTGGTGGAAGGAGAGAGCTCCACAGGTCGTCTTCTCACCTATACACGCATACCAAGGAACATGTAGTCAGTATTCTCCCCCCTCTAATCATAAGTAAATAAATGCAGTTCTAAAAGTTAAACTTTAGAAGGAATATACTTAAGATTTGTTTTTATTTTTCAAACATCTTCCCCTGTGGCACCCAGCTGTTTGCACTGCCCAGCCTCACATCTCTCTTCACCCTTGATCAGTCTCATGTTAAACCACCTTCTCTTTGATGGAGACTTTTTTTTTATGCTGGAGACTTTCATCTGCAATATTCTATGGGCCATTCACCATCCATGAGGCAGAAGCTGTGTCCTATTCCTGGTCCCTTCCAATACCTTTCAGACACCATGGGTACAAGGACCTTCCTTCCTCTTCCTCTTCTTGTTCTACACTTCCTGTCATGTCTTCTGTAAGCAGCTGTGCTAAGGCATAGCTTCACTAATGACCTTCTTTGGGGCCCAACACACTGTTACATATGCCCATGCTGTCACTTCTGAGTACGAACACATTTCAGAAAAATGCTGAAACTGGAGTCATCAAACCGTCAGCCATATGCATTTCAACAGAAGTTACAGCAGTTAAATGAATACTTTCTCGGTCAGAGTTTAGTGTCCCATATAAAAAGCATATAGGACATCTGAATTTCCTCAAAGATGAGCTCACAGTGTGAATTTGTATCAAGTGAATTGTACTTAGAAGAGAAAATGGACATCCAAGTTTTGCTCTGTAAGAAAACAGAAACAGACAGAGTGAGGAGTATTTTTAACAAATAGATAAAACCTTTTGAGCGTCAAGTTAGGTCCTCCTATACACATGAAGGATAGTGTTAAGTCATTGGTTTTTATGATGAGAGAAAGGCCTTAAAAAGGTTAAGTGGACTTTGCTAATTGACAGAGCTATGAAATAAAAACCAAAATAAAAAATAAAAAAATCTATAAGAATAAGCCACTTGTCACCTTTAGGAATGACATTTCTCAGAATCTTGAGCTATTAAAATGACATAATTTTCATTTGTTGAATTTATGATGTAAGTAGATATTGGAAATATTGAATTGATACTTTAGTGTTTAACTTTAGTGTCAGATGTTTTTGTTTGTTTGATTTGTTTGTTTTTGAGACAGGTCTCACTCTGTAGCTCTGGCTCCTGAAACTCATTATGTAGACCAGGCTGGCCTCTAACTCTGCTTGCTTCTGCCTCCCAAATACTGGGATTAAATGCATGTGCCACTGTGCATGGTTTAACATCACTTTCTACAGTATCATTAAACAGTGTCATTGTTTATTATTAACCTGTCCTGGGAACAGTTTCTCCATAGCTTTGACAGCTGTTTAAAGCAGAGAAACACTCTCTGTATTAGCTATGCTACATAAAAAGTAGAGAAACACTCTCTGTATTAGCTATGTTACATAGAAAGCAGAGAAACACTCTCTGTATTAGCTATGTTACATAGAAAGGAGCATCCTCTTTTCATTAAAGGAAGAGAGGGGAAAAGCAATGCCCTTCTGTCTCCCAAAGGAGACTTCAGATGTTTTCTCATTAGGGAGGGGGGACCTTAAGTGTGAATGCTGACTGTTTTATTACATGGGATAACATGAGTGATTTATCTGAGTGAAAAGCTTGTTTATAAATAACTTTGTAGAATTAAATCAACAGTAAAAGTTCTAGTCAACCTTAAATCTTGAAACTCCCACAAAGAAAGAGAAATATAGTCGTCACGATGATAGAACTAAGAGCTCTTGATCATTACAGAGAACAAAATGGAATGCTCAGAGGGCAATATAACTCTCTCCCAACATAAAACAAATAGCTACAATAAGAGTTTAATTAATTGGAGCATTCCAGCCACTTGTTTTCCTCGCCATGTTCTTAGATGAGAGAAGTAAAAATGAAGTGTTGTCAGGGATTTCTGTGTGCTCTGGGGAGTTAGTCACAGGCACCTATGACTTTCTGTTTTCCTGTGCTATGTTTGTCCTTGATAATCCAGATTCCAGTCTGAGATCATGGGGGCCTGTATTCTCCATCATTTGACTTGTTCTTCCATGCAGTCAAGAAACGTTCCTGGTTTTCAGACTGCTTTTTACCCACAGCCTGGCTATTAATATCAAATATAGGTCTAAGTTTGATTCAGTGTGTTCCGTGTGCTAGACATTCATTCCAACACATTGCATGGGTAACTTTATTTAAACAACACACAGCGCATCCCACATGGCATGGCAGGACTAATTACTTCACCCAATTCCTGATTAAGCCAAGTGGTCATCAATGCAATACAGGCACTTGCCCTGAAGTTATATCCTCATTCAGTCACCCAAGTAAAACTGATTTCATGAGGCTTCACTCAAGTAGTAGGAAGGGTTCCATGAACCCCAAAGTCTGTTTGTATGATAATTATCAGACTTTGGCTGCCCAAGGTCTCACATGCTGCTTGCCAGCCTTCTGAAGGGAGGCACTCACTGGGCCAGAGTGAGGAAGTCAGGCTTAGTGTTGCTATGGTCTTTTCAGAAGGGTCAGCTCAAAAGAAAAATAGATAGTGTGTGAACAAATGGGCCATGTTCCAGTAAAACATTTCAAAACCAGGCAAGATGGTCTTTGGCTGGTCCCTGTGAATTTACCAACTTGGTATCTGATGGCATAGACTGGCAGATTACAGACCAGTGAATTATCTAAACTTGCCTGTCTCACCTCAACTCTCCCTAAAATCTTGGACTTTTTTTTTTTTTTGAGACAAGCTTTTATATATCCTAGGCTGATGTCAAACTCAATGTGTAAAGAGGAGGGAGCAAGTATACAATGTAAGATCCTGGTACTTGATACCTTAATACCTCAGAAATAGACCTTTGATCCTTTTGTCTTACTAATCTTATGGACAGGGTGAGATACTGGAACTGTAGATGTAAAGGCGTCCTCTACTGTTGTGACAAACTTAAAATTACTTAAGGAGCTGAAGAGGTGACTTGGAGGTTAAGACCATGGACAGGTCTTGCAGAAAACCTGAGATTGGTTCCCAGCATCCATGTTGGGCAGCTTGCAACCTTCTGTAACTCCAGGGGCATCTGACCCCATGTCCTCCGCCAGTGCCTACATTCAGAAGCACAGACACACATGCACACATACCTTTTAAAAACTGTTTTGATGAAGTCATTAGAGTGAGCCATTGAAATATATACTTTGAAGTAAACCAATAAGATATATACTTTTAAGTGCCACTGAAAATAGAAAACTCAAAGCACCCTAAGGTCACTGTTGAGATGTACTGTCTCTCTTATAAAGGTCCTGTGACAATTTACATGCCATGGCCTATCCTCTATTTCTCTTTTGTGCTCTGTGGATATGTTGACATCCTTTTAGTTTTTTTTCCATCTTTAACAGTATAGCAGTTAATTTTAATGGTTTCCATATTTGACATTGTTTTGATCTTGTTTTTACTTTGTTCCCTGCTTTCTGCATTCTTCCCCACCCCATCCTTCCCTTTTCTTCATCCCATTCTTAATTGTTGTGTTGTTCTGTGTGTGTCTCTCCTATTTGTGTCCTTCCTGTCTGTTGGCTTGGTATATTCTCCTTCTTTCTTGTCCCCACCCTCTTGCTGCTTGTAGCCCCACAGGCTGTGGACACTGGCCAAGCAGGTAGGGGACTTTTCTGCTCATCACTCCAGCACACACCCACCTCCTACCTCCTGCCATTCCAGCTTCCAGCACTGAGACAAGCTGGGAGTGCAATGAAGAGATTGACAGGTGGTCTGTAGGCCAGTGGCTTGGGTACCACCTAGAGTAGCACCACTCAGATGGTGTGCCACCATGAGTGTGATCATCGGTCCCTGGCTGATTGGTCTACCTCCATTTCCAACTATACCCTACTTCTCAGGACCTGTTCTGTGCCTTGGTGTGTTTTAGTTGACCACACATGGTTATGAGTCTGACATTGCTCATTTCATCCGACGGTGTTTATCCATCTGCTGCTGTATAGCATAATTACAAGATGGAAAGAGCACTGTAGGCCACTGTCACTGTGAGTGTCACATCTCACTTGCTTCCTGTTCACAGTGGTGGGCCCAGTGATCACTGTCCCTGAGTATTGTAACACTGAAAAAGATGGTGATTTGTCTTGTTTTAGACAGGGTCTCACTATGTAGCCCTAGCTGGCCTGGAACTCAAAAGTACCCACTTGCATCTGCCCCTGCTTTCTGAGCACTGGGATTAAAAGCATAAGCCACCATACCCAGCAAAGCTGTTACTGTTTTTATTCTTATATTTAAACATACTTTGGTACAAAATTGAGATTCTTAAAGAAATATAGTACAGTTAAGTAAATTCTGAAGGGCATAACTTCCCCCAGCCCTCTTACAAGTCTGTTGTGTTGGCCATGTTTTTCAACCTTCTTATCATATTGCCTTATCATATGTAAAATGTTATGTCATCTCAATAATACATATCTTCCCTGAGCAGAGGCCATTGGTCAGATGTCAGCCCAGTATATTTTTAGAAGACCTTTATGATGCCAAGATGAGATGTCTGGACTGTTGTGTTAAATCTCAAAGTACTGCTCAGCTGATTTAGAGAAGCATAGGACCTCCCTGACTTATGTCACAGACAAAAATAACCATCTGAGGCTAGAGACACAAGCGGGATTAAAAGGAACAAAATAATTATCTCTTGTATCTTCCTCCTCAATCTGGCAGCTCCTGTCATGCTTACACTTCAGTATCTTAAGGTCTAAAAATAGCCTTTCTGAAGGCCTGTAGTGAACACTTCTGAGCAAGAGACACTTCATATCCTGACAACCCACTCTTGCAATCAAACTTTTCCTAGTAAAACATGTTGTATTCCTCTCTTCATTCTCATTATACATGCATGGCTGCGGTCAAGCTTTGTGAAGGGCCAGTGTGGTTCGAAGGTCTTCCTTTGGGAATTTAGATGATCAAATCAGATGTTAGACAGCTACTTGGAGAAATATAGGTTTAGCACCATTAGCCTTTGGGGTTGTTTGTTTGGCTTAAGGTTTTTTTAACCCAGCAAATGCCTACCAGTTAGTAGAGAGAATAGACACATCTTCTTTCCATGCAAACAGTTTAACCACACTGTGCTGTTGTTTGCAGGGGACATCAGGACCTGACCCCACCACTGTCTATGTTGACATGAGAGCCCTGAGACATGACAGGTATGGGTTCTTTCCTCTCTTCTTTCCTCCCTTCCTCCATTGTTGGTGACCCAGCAAGTATGTGTCCAAGTTAACCAAAAGATGGAAGTAGCCATGTTTACTTGTTTAAAATCTCATTGTATGGAGAAAGTGTATGGCTGGGAAAGTTGGCTAAAACTTTACAGATGAAAACTTGGTTGTACAAGACTGATAGTGTGACTAGAAGTGTCTAAAAGTCGTGGCCATCTCACATCCCATTTTTCATATCAATATATGTCAGCATTCCAGCTACAATTCTGCATGAGGGGTGTATACATTTGTACCATATGTTGATGTTTTTATGAAACAGTTAAAAGTAGAACTGAACTTACATTTTCTGCAAAGCTACTGAACAGATTTTTAAATGGGATTGTTGGTGTGTGCCCATTTGTGTTATATTATGTCTCAGAAAGACAAGGCAGACCTTTTGGAGAAAGCCCTGCCTCAACTAGAAGAATCTATTAAGATATTCCAGAGGGAAGGAAAAAAATGTTATTATTTTACATCAAATCTCCCATTGAAATGGTTTATGTTCTGCTTGGGTAGCCATGGAGATGCCCAACATTGTTGTATGGTGTACAGACCTAAGTACAGATTGATATATTTCTTAGGTGGTTAGGTTTTACATGAGTGTGTTGCTGTACACTAGGTAGTGGGCTGTTGACCCTGTGTTTTCTAGAAGTTAACTCACCTATCAACACTAATACATGGAAAACAGTCAAAGCATGGTTGTGTGGTTAGTCAGGGGTGAGGGCATGGGAAGCAGGATGTACCCTGCCTGACCAAGGAGGCAGCTGAAACTCTTCAGAGACTGGAACCATTCTCTGTGCAGAATGACAAAGGGTCTAAATTTGGTGGCCAGGTAAAACAGGTCACCTCTAGGAGACCAGGGTAGTCATCACTCCCTACTCCCACAAGGCTGTGTGTACCCTTACCTAATATTGGTCCATATCTGGAGCCTTCTCTGATTGGTACAATTTGCCATCAAAAGTAATATCCTGCCAAGTAGTTGGTAGAGGTAGGGGACACCGCTCATGCCCTGCAGTTCATGGAATGGATGCTAAAATAGCAGCAGCACCAATCAGAAGCCAGCAGCACTCTTGATGGCTGGCCAGGCCTGTATGATCCTGTGTTAGACTCTCACCTGATCACAGATGTTAATGGCTGTGTCATTAAAGCCCCTTACATGGTGGCTAGATACCAATGGACATTCCCCTCACCACTGTCCTCCCAGAATCAGGTTCTGAATGCTCAGAGTTCAATCTGGAGCATTTTATAAACTCAGAACCAGCTTTAGAACAATGAAATGAGTTGACCCAGGGTCAGAGGCATGAGGGTCTCCAAGTGGGAGCTTCTGTATATGAATTCAAATCCACTTAACTGTAAACCTTACTGAAGAATAATGTCTTGTTTGTACGCCTTACTGAAAGAGTGTTTGTGCTAGTTACCCTCCAGCGATTCTGCCCTTGGGCTGACATCCCACATCCAGAAAGAGCAGAGTTCTCAGAGCACTGTGCTTGGACATCCTCCTGGGTTATGAGTTGGCATATTGGCAATGGGGGAAGGCCTAAAATGGGATTGGGATTTTTCTTTTGAGAAAAAGATAGGCTGTCTCAAGAATTACCTTTACCTATTAATCTTTTACCCAGCATTTGTGACAAATCTTCATACTGAAAGGGCAGGATGTGGGAAAACTCCTGTGAAGTGAGAGTCTGCATGGTGTGTAGTTGTGAGTGGTTCATACTCACCATCACATCTGCCCCATACTGCTGGGAAGAGTAGAAGGCCTGTGTCGAAGATGAGTCCTTTGCAGTCAGTCAGTCCTGTGATCTTAACTAAGGCCTTCTGAATGACGCTCTTGTCCTAATTTCAAGTCAGTAGTAATGGTCTTACCGGCCTAGGCTGCTTTGCACATTAAAATAATTAGAAAGAGACATGACAGTGAGCTGTGTACTGGAAATTGCTCCAGGGTCATGTGTCATTAAACGTCACTGGATAATGTCATCAGTTGTGATGATCAGGAACAATCTTGCCCTTGGTGGACTGCTAGGCCACAGCTCCCCATAAGTAGGCTACCTTAAAGTGAGGGGCTGTGTCTGAGCAGTCATCAGGCTACCATCAGCATGGTGGACTGGCTCAGGTACCATCTTAGAGCTTGGATATGATGCAGTGCAGTTTCCCTGAAGGAACTTGCTCTTCTATAGTAGAGAAAACCTGAGGATTATTCCTGAGCCACCAGAGTATCTCCTGGGATCTTACCCCTCCACCTCCTTCACCCAGGTCTGCTTCAGGCCTTTTCAGTCTGCTCTGTCTTGTAGAGGCACCTGCTTCTCTTTCTCTGGCTCAGCAGCTCTTCCTCACAGTGTGGGACTGAAAGATACTTCTTTCACTCCACAGCTCTGCAACTCACTCTCCTTAAATTTCCCCAGCAGGGTGTGGGTGAGTGCTTGAGACACTCAAGTTGATTGACTGAGGTATCTCTTCAGACCCTCTTCCACTTTATTTTTCAAGATAATAGGCATTTACAATGTTCGTGCTTGTTTGGCCTTCTGTAAAAATCTGTCCTGCACACTTCATCTGCCTAGGCCCCTTTTCCTTGGCCTGCTGCATAGAATCTCAGTATCAATTTCATCCTTAATTAACTAGTCAGTGGAGGTCCACCTTCCTGATATCCAGACACACTGACAAACCCATCTGCATCCTCTGGATCCTCCTATGGTAGGTGTTCTTCAATGGGTTTTTCTCTCATAGCCTTTTAAGAAGCCAAGTCTAACATTCTTAACTCAAATACTGTATCCTCCACACTGAAACCACTTCTTCCCAGAAGAAAATAATACTCAGGTTTTACATCTTCAGCATTACTTTTGACCTTAATTAACAAATGTAAAATATACCTGGTATTGCAGCTCCTGTGACATAAGGATTCCAGGTTCAGACAGGTCTGAGTCAAGATTTCCCTTCTTATGACCCTGGAACAAGGTGTTAGCTCTGGGGTCTCAATTTCCCTATGCTTAGCATGGGCACAATAAGATGAGTCTTTGCAGGTACTTGTAATAGCCAGAGGAAAAAAGAACTCTGGGGCTCTTAGGGTACCTTGAAACTTGTTGGGACCCTTGCTGTACAGAGAGAGGGTGGAGATTTCTAGTAGTGATGTAAGTTTTCCCTTGCAGAGGCCTAGTATCTCAATCCACAGCACCCTGATGTGCTTTCCTCGGAGAAGATGCATGGCCAACAGCTGGAAGGCAGTGAGACGAGAGTTCGGACAATGCTGATCCTCATTCTTCTGGTGTTCCTATGAAAGTAGGGTAGTAGTTTTCTCAGTACAGCTATGTGAGGATCTGTCATAAGGATTAATTACTTTACCAATTGATTTAATGGGACATTTACTTGGGAGTGTCAAGATTGCCTTAATTAATGTGGGAAGCTGAGTTTGTCAATGTGCTGTGTGTGCACTGTGAAAGAAAGAAGGGGAGGGGACAGACAGGTGTGAGCTGGCTCAGAGACCGAGACCTCAGTAGCTGCCCTTGAGGAGCAAGTGGTTATATCGGCCCACTAACCACGTCTGCTTGGCTTTACACCTCTGTCTTTAATACCTATTTTATTCTTGTAGCCCCCGTGTTAGGGATTTGGCAATCTCTGTTTGTAGCCAGGTTGCCATGGAGAACATTTCTACCTCACATAATGAGATTACATATTCCTCCAGTTTCTGGAATAAATTTAGTTCCCACATATACAAGAGAAGATATTCAGGGGCTATTTGAGAGTTGTTATTAATTTGTAAAGGTATTATTTACTGTGTATTTACTTAAAATGAATTCATAGTTACTTGATCTCTTTCAGTTTGGTCTTTTCTTAAGCACTAGAATTGTTTCATCTTTAGGTAGAAAAGAAAAACATTTCTCAGATATTTCAAGACAGTTTTAGTGGAGTGCCAGCTTTTAACCCAGTATCAGTATGAAGATCTAGAGTGGACATTTGTTTGCCTCCGTCATGTCGTGTAACCTGAAGTCACGATCAAAGGTGTGGCTAGGACAGCATGAATTCTAGGGCTACGGATGGAGGTCAGTTAGAGCATTTGCTTAGCTTAACAGGTAAGAAACCCCGTGTTCCATCCCTAGCACTATATAAACTGAAGGTAGTGCCACATGCCAGGAACCCCGGCACTGGGGAGGTAGATGTCAGGTAACCAGAAAATCAGGTACATAACAAGTTTGATGCTAGCCTGGGCTCTATGAGAACCATCCTGGGAAAAAGGCAGGCAAGAAGGAATGAAATAAAAGCATGAGTTCTAGATTAATTGCAACCTAATGAATAGCTGGATATCAAGATTCCCAAGAGCAGTGGACAGAGAAAAAGGCATCTCAATGGGCTTCTGTTGGACAGCAGTGGGATAGGAGAAGCAAGGGTAAAATCAAAGACATTTATTTGCCCAGGGACTCTCTGCTAGCTTGGGCCCTGGTGTGCATTATGTGAGTGGCATGAGTTCTGCATGTGCATGTGTGTGGTGTGATGTAGGCATACTGTACATGTGCGCATAAGCTCATGTATGCTGGAGGGGGTATAGTGTGTCAAAAATGTAAGAGCATCTGGGCAGTATGTTATCCATGAGGTATATGTATATGCCCATGATTGTAAAAAGGTGCTACAACCAAATGAGAACTGCCACATGTGTAAGGATGTGTGTGTATATGTATGTGTGTGTTGGGAGTATTGTGTGTGCTGTATCCACACAGGTGTGCTTTGGGTATGTGTATGAACATGCTAACATGAAACTGTGCTGCTTTGGTTTATATGCCAGTGTTCCTGCATACTTTCCCAAGTACATTCCAGGATTTTCTGGGAAGAGTTGGGGTCTGCTATCTTGACCACAAAACATTAGTCTTGTCAACTTTCTGTGGCCTGTGGCTCTTCCAGATAGGAGCTGGGCCATGAGAACAGCACATTCATTTTTACTAGACCCTGACCGATAACAGATGACTGTCCTAACAGTTGTACCTAGGCTACCACACTGCTCTGTATTTGTACCATTCTTGACCTGCTCCCTGGGCTCTTATTGATCCTCTGGCCGAAGCAGCTAATGGGTGCCTTGGGATGAGATTTGTAATCTTTATTATTAGCTTTTTCCCCCCTTTATTTCAGCTTTGGGTCTCTTCATACAGGGGGAATCTTTAACCCACTAAAAGTTATGGTAGAATGTGATCACAGGATCATGATAGGATTTTTCTGATTAACCAGCATTTGAAACTATATTCTGAAGCATCTTTGAAAATCAGATAACTGTCTCCCATGGAGAAAACTGAAGGACATTGCCTTTTATAGAATCTCCTCTATGGATAGTTTGATAAGAATTTGTATTTTCCATCCCTGAGGTGAGCTCCAACCTTCTATGGAGCTTGCTTCCAAACCCTTTTCTTGGTGGCTCATGAAAGATGTATTCACATTTCTCATCCTCTTCAAATATCCCATGAACTGACGATGTATGGAAGGAGGAGGCTGCTACTGGTGGAGCCATGCAGCAACTGGTGATGAGGCTGAGCTCCTTTTAAACAGACCTCAGCGGAGTTCTGAATGTGGAGCTCCTTCCCACTCTCGAGCTAGCTCACCTCTCCTTGGTCATATATCAAAGATTTAACCTTATAAATCAGTTCTAAAGGAATAGGTATTAGTAACAGCTACCAACCTCTGTAACTCAGATTGCAATAAAGGCCCCAGATGAACACATGATGTTCTTAGTTCATTGACCTTGCACAGTAGCCTGGCAGTGTCAGTAACTGTTCTCAGGGTGAGGATGTCAGTGCAAAGCTCATGCCTTCCCTAGGTCTTAACTCAGTTCTGAGTCAATGTGTAGAATACTAATGTTGATAATGATGTCCGATCACCTTTTTTGTAGTTGTGAGATTCCTTCATTTGTTCAGAAAATTAGCCCTTTGATAATGCCTCTTCTGTCTGCTTTTTCCCCTTCCCATGGCTCTTGCAAAGTCTTTATCAGGTGTGTAGGATTGGGGGCCTTATGTATTCTGTGCCTTAGAGGAATATCGAGATACAGCTCAGAAGGGAAGGTCTCTTACAACATGATGTTGCCCTAACCTCAAACCTTGTTCCCAGCTCCTTTTCTCTGGAGGAAAGGTCCACCCTGTGTTTTCTGTTCAAGTGCTTGCCACACTCACTTTCTCTTTGTTTTGTGTGAATAAAAATTGTCAAAAAGTCGAGCATGATGACTCATGTTTATACTATCAGCTCCGAGAAGCCAGAGACAGTAGATCTCTGGAGCTTTCTGGCCAGCTAGCTGTGCCTACTTAGCAAGTTCCAAGCCAGTGGAATTGTCTGTCTGAAAAAATACAAAGTAGAAGATGTTGACCTCTGGTCTCCATCTCACCCCTACACACACACACACACACACACACACACACACACACACACTGCCTTATAGGTAAGTGAATAACATCTAGTCATTGTTTAACTGGAGAGGAAGGAAAATGAGCAGTGAAGATCACAAAGCCAGAAAGATGGAGCCCAGGGAAGGACAATGGGCCAGCTCAGGTTGTGGTCAGCCAAGGTCTTCTCAGCAGTTCTCCAGACCAGCTTACTGTTAACTATGCATTAGACCCAAACCATTTTCCTTCTGGAGAAGATTTTCACTGTTTCTCAGCTTAGGCACTCTTAGTTTAGCAGGCTAGCTGTGGCTACTGAACCTAGAGACTCTGTCTTCCTCAGCATATTGCCAGCACTCAAATATAACAATACCAACTATAGGACTAAAGGTCACACCTGGGCCCCAGCATAGTTAAGGATGCCATTTAATGCCCATCTTTCCAATTGTCCTGTAGATGGAGCAAATATGGCTCCATATCCTTTCCCTGTGGCCATTACTGATGTCTTCTTACCATTCACCCTTGCCAGGGCGTTATTACCTCTGCTATCAGTCACCCTCTGTGGGACTTCCACATTTGCCATAGAATAATACTGACAATTAACTCATGTTAGTAGCCTGCCAAGCCCAGTCCACGTGGCCAAAGACAGTAGTGTGATCCAAAAAGCCCACTGAGTGATGTGTGTTTCTACTTACAGAGTCCGGTTGGTAGAAAGGGGATCTCCTCATAGCTTACCTCTGATGGAGTCTGGAAAAGTAAGTATTAAAAGTGTTAAATCATAAGGTTAAATCATCATAAAGGTGAGAAAGGATGCTTAGGCTTTAAAGTGTGAAGAAATGTGCTCTCAGAGCCTATGTATTACCCTGGAACAAAGGCTGTCTTGAAGATACTGTTTCAGGACGGGTTTGACTATGAGTACAGAAAGTCACCAATAGTGTTTTAAACATTTTTGTTTTTAAATAACACAGTTATGTAGCGTTGGAGCCACTAGAAGCCTGAATGCTACCTATCTCTCTATGAGCTCTGTTCTGAGGGGTTGCAAAGGTTTTAATGTGACTGTCCCAATTCAACTATTAGTCCCATGTTCCAGCCCTCAGGAGGAGAAAAGACTTCCAGAACCTTGAGAAGGTTCTCATACTGTCTCATACTTAAATACCATTTGCTACGATTTAGTCACCTGTTCATAGCTAATGCAAGCAAAGGTTGTGAACTATTCTATTGATTCCTGTTATCCTAGTGGTCTAGTTAAAAGTCAGGGTATTACTCTAAAGTAGTGTGTGGATAATGGTTTTCAGTTTCTGTCACATTGTTACAATCTTCATAGAAGTAAAAAGTGTATATAAACTTACATGCTGTTTTACTTTTTGACCCAAATGCCAGTTCATTCTCCTTTACACACACACACACACAGGGGGGGGGGGGGGAGAGAGAGAGCCAGAGAAGGATATTGGGTTCCTTCCTCTGTCACTCACTCTCCACATGTTGCCTAAAGACAGGGTCTTCACTTAAGTAGAATCCACCACATTTTTGACTAGGTTGATTTAGCAGAGAGCTGTTGGGATCCACCCATCTCTCTTCCCCAATGCTGGGGTCACAGGCATGTACAACCATGAATAGCCTTTTGTGTGGGTGTTGGGGATTTGAACTCGTGACCTCATGCCTGCAGGGCTAACACTCATACTCATGGAGTCATCTCCCCAGGACCTGAAGATAGTTCTAAAAGAAGCATATGTTGCTATGGGCCTTTTAGAATCTGTACATCCATAGCTACATGTTCTATCCCTCAATGAAAGTGGTTCTTGGAGTAGGAAGGTGATAACCACCATCCCAACTCAATTGCAGGGCCGATAAGGTACAGACAACAGGGCATCACCCTTCAGGAGCCCTCTGACTGCTCCAAGGTGACATGAGTTTCTACCACAGTGTCTTGCTTCAACTTGACTACTGAATGTTAAATACAGCCTTGCCTCAGTTCAGAAAACTTGAGATTTTAGAGTGGACCTTTGAGCTCTTTGCAATGTGATACAGTATTGCTAGGTTCTGTGTACACTGAGAGGAAGGACTTAATATCAGTGTCATTATATAAGAGTGGTTCACCCATATGAATGGGTCCTGTAGGAAGTTAACATGTAGCAGAGAGGGGAAAACAGCAGGGCAGGTGTTCCTGTCAGAACCCACCCACTGCTACTCTACCAACTACGCAAACATCCTCTTTGAATCTTTTACCAGGAATCATTTGGAGATTGGTTCCATTTAGTCCACACACATCCCTGCAAACTCCCTCTGCAATTCCTCAAGGTCAGGTTGATTCTGGCCCTGCCTCTCCTTAGTTTCTATATGCAGTACTGTTAAATCAGTGTAGGCAAATTCCTATTTTACACATCAGACTGTGTGAAAAGTTGCATAATTTAACATGGGTTTTGTTTCAGAATTTTTTTTTTAAAATGGTCAGATCTGGGCATTTATCGGTTTGAGATACAATTGAACATCAGATTTCTGTATTTTAAAGTCCCTCTGCCCCAGACTATAGACTTGTAGAGCATTGCTAGCAAGGACACTCTTTGGTAATGGCACACACTTAACTTCATGCCATGATGCTCTCCAAATGGTCTTTGGAAAGGAAATGCCCACTTAGCATTGAGGCAAGCTTACCGAGGAAGTGTTTGTTGCCTGCCTGCCTTTTAAGCCACAATCAGAAATTGTCTCTTCTTTTTTCTCAAACAGATACTTCCTGGGGTCCGGATCATTATTGCCAATCCAGAAACAAAAGGCCCACTGGGGGACTCCCACCTTGGAGAGGTGAGTCACACACAGCTTCTGGGAGATGTTTCCTCTGAGTCTGGTTTTGCTTAGGTACCTGCTATCATCCACAGCTCATGCTGCTCACATGAGTCATGGTGTCCAGAGAGGAGCTAGAGTTGTGCTTTCCAGAATCAATCATCACTGGAAAGTTCAGTATTGTAGGGTGGCATACTCCTAAGGACACAGGACACACAGTCATCAAAGAATTCCAAAAGCTCAGCAAGTTTGATCTCTGCAGATTCACTCTGGAGAGTGTTCTCATGAGCCTTCTCTGTTTCTAAGAACTTCGTCATCAGGAAATTTTTGAAACTTACAGAGTGAACAGAGCTCCACCTACCACAATGGCCATGAACCTCAAAAGCCCAAGATTACCAAAGTGGTGATTAGATGTGTATTTTAGATGCTTTATGTCACTTGTGATGACATCCACACCCTGTCATTTGGTCCCCTCATGCTGTTGGCAAGGTATGACTGGAGGGAAATAGCTTATCATGCTTCTAAGCCTAAGTCTTTCAACACTGACATCAGCAGGGGCTGGATGCCACCCATTTGGTGAGGTCAAGTGTCACATCTTGTCCTTTCTCTTATTCTCTCCGCTGATAAGATTTCTCTGAGAAGGTAGAGGGCACAAGCAAATGACCCAGCCCTCATCTTACCTTTCCCTCCAGTTATTCTACCTATACCTTGGCTGACCAGTGTAGATACCTGTGTGCGATCTTATCTGCATCCTCTACCCTACATGTCACCAGCGGCACAACAGTATCAGCTCACCCAGGAGCACTTCCCACAGAGCATGTGTGTAGACACATGATCAAGTCCTAACCATTTCTACTTACTCTCCACATTCCTTTCTTGTCTGGCTACTTTGTAACCCTTGTTTGCATCCTGTGATTATATAAAATGGTATGAACTAGGTTAAACAGGTGTTACATATATATTTTTATTTATATATATATATATTAATTCCAACTTGATTGAACCATAATTGGCAAATAAAGTATATAAGTCAAGGTGTGTTCATAATATTTTTGATGTACTAGTAATTTTATGGATTGTAAAATTACTTACATTCAAGGTAATCAATATACCTATCACCTCATAAAATTACCTTTTCTGTGTATGGTGAGAAAAATTTAAGTTCTGTTGCCAAATTTCAAGCCAAAAGAGCACAATCTCTTCTCTCAGGGGTCCTTCATCGTCTAAATGAAGGCTAATGCCCTTCAGCCAACATCCCCCATCCCTTCCCGCCTCAGGCACCAATGACAGCTGTTTAGCTCTCTGCTTTCTATGAGCACAACCTTTCGGAGTCCACATAAGAGATTAGGTGGTATGTGTCTTGCCCTGACTTCTACTTCATGTTGTTAGGAATAGCAGGCATCCATTTCCCCTTTTAAGACTGAATTATATGACATTGTATTAGTTAAGTTGTCTTGTTGCTGTGACAAGAGCAAAATAAGGAAGAGTTTATTTTGGCTTATGCTTCCAGGGTACGGTCCATCTTGGCAGGGACATCATGATGTCAGGGGCTCAAGGCCATTGGTCACATTACATCTATAGTCACAAGTGTGGTGGGAACGATGGTGTTCAGCGAGCTCTCTCTTTTTGTAGTCTAGAATGAAGCCTAAAGAGTCGAAGTTACCCACGTTCAGGTGATTCTTCCCACCTCATTAACCTAATCAAGAAAATCCCTCACAGATGTGCCCAGAGATTTATCTCCAAAGTAATTCTAGATCCCAAATTGACAACCAATATAATCTGTCACAGTTGTCTTAGCAAGGAAATATTGCATTTCTGGAGAACAGAAAACAGTTGTCACCTCATCTGACATTGTCCTTCTGTATGTTACTTTCTAGTTACCTCAGCAGGAGCTTAGTAAATGTCTGCTAGAATTCAGGTACTAATCTGTGGTCTTGGAATACAGTGGTAAACAGTACAGATGAAGTTTTCACTTTAAGGCACTCAGCTATTTCTGTTAGTAAAATAACAAAATATCCAATCTCAGCGTGCCTGTGCTGTAAATAGTATAATCTGAAAGCCTTCTTCATGGGTCTGGCCCTGTGTATCAAAATCACTACATGCATTGAACAGGTGTGTTTGAAGTTGTGTTGGCTCCAATTTACCCAGGCTTTTCATGTGTTCCACATCATCCACAGCTATTGCTTTGCGCCTATGCCAGCCTCTACCTAACCAGTCTGCTGCAGACCCCACATTCACCTACCTGTCCTTTCTGTTGTCTTTGCCTCTTCACTATACTCTGTGTTATTTGATCATAGTCTGCTTCAAAAGGTATGCTAGCCATGTGAGAGGGAAAGGCACAGTCTTAAGGCTTTAGAAATGACTGTCACATTTGGAAAACTGTAAGAAAATTTATACAACTTTGTTCACTTTAAAAATCTTCCTGTAATCTGCTTTAATGAAATTTTTAGCAGGTGAATGGCTTATTTGGTTGTGTGGCTATAGCTTATTTTTACATAGTACTTTTGTTATAGAGAACTTTGTGAGTGTCTGCACTCCCTGTCCCCAGCCCCATCAACCCAGACAGTTGGTTGAAATCACCATTGTCTTGTATTCAGACTGAAACGAGGAAGCCTTAGCCATTGTGGAAAACAAGTTGCAGCATGGTAGAGAGTCAGCTTCTCTTCCCTAGAGAAGTCTGAGTGGACAGAGTAGCTCATGCACAATGACGTTTCCTTCTGTCCATAGATCTGGGTCCACAGTGCTCACAATGCCAGTGGCTATTTTACCATTTATGGAGACGAATCTCTCCAGTCTGATCATTTCAACTCCCGGTTGAGTTTTGGAGACACCCAGACCATCTGGGCCCGAACAGGCTACCTGGGCTTCCTGCGGAGAACTGAGCTTACAGATGCAAATGGAGGTGAGTCCAGGCTGGAAGACGCTGCACATTGGACAGATGCTGAATTTGACCAACACTGAAAATGGCCTTGAGGCTTGAGAGCCTCACCAGGACCTCTGCTTGCCTTACTGTCCTAAAAGTGTCTGGCCCCGAAAGACAAGTAGGGACTGAATGAAGGATTTACCACATAAGCAAAAACCTTACTTTAATCCCCAGAGCTCACGGGTCTGCTTCTTATGGTCAGGAAGTTAGCTCCCTGGTCCATCCGGCCAACCAGCCTAGACAGATTGTTTCTAAGTTCAGTGAGAGACCCTTTCTCAGCAAACAAGGTGACTAGAGTTGTGATTTTCGGGTCCAACATTCACAACTCTAGCAACCAAAGAAAATATCTGACGCTGATTTCTGGCTTGCACACATATACATAAATGTGCACACACCTATACTACTGAATACACATGACCATGTACACATAGGCAGGTAAGATATAAATGTGGTAGACAGAACTATGTCTTCCTTTGCCTTTCTGAGAACCAAGAGCAAAAAGCCCAGAACTCCCTATGGTGAAATGTACATAGTGTCCTCATAAATTCCAGGGACTGCATGTTGTCTCTACCAGGACCACTCCTATGACATTTGGAAGGGAGTAGTCCTGAGTCTCTGGGCTCTGATGACCAAAAACTGGGCCTTCCTGCTTCCATTGCTTAGGACACAAGCCCTGTGTCTAGCTACCTTCCTATGCCTCCATAGAGAGAGTCACATAGGGGTATTTCATGAAGCCAAGATACCAAAGCATATTCAAGGCTTTGAGAGTAGCTCAGTGGCAGAGTGCATGCCTGAGGGTCACATGTCACAAAAAATAAATTTTCAGTATGTGTTCAAATAATTGGGGAGATAGTTAATTTGGTGTAAAGTATTTATTATGCAAGAAGGAAGACCTGAGTTCAGACCTCCAGCACTCAAGTAAAACACCAGGTACAACCACATACACCACACACACACACACACACACACACACACACACACACCCCTGTAATCCCAGGATGAAGAAGGCAAAATAGGTGGATTCCTGGAGCTCACAGGCCAGCCAGCCTAACCAAATTGGTGAGCTTCAGGTTCAGTGAGAGAAAGCAAAGAGAACAACTGAGGGAAGATATCCGATGTTGACACATGACCAGGTGCACCCACAAACACATGGAAAAATAAATAACCCCTGAATATTCATTTATGATTGTTTCATAGTCTTTTCTCGCCTCTCTGCTTTACCATATACTTCTACAGTCATGGGAAGACCAAAATCCTAGACAGATGAGATTCTAGACTTTGATGATGAGGCTTCCTAAATCATCTAACATACCTGCTAACCTGAGTCCTGCATTTAGGGCATAGAGCATGCTAGTGTGGCAGTTTCATGATGGGTAGTCACAGGCTCATTTAATCAAGGATGTAAAGTTCAAAATTGTAAAAGGAGGGTATCAGTTTACAGCCCTCAAGGAAAACATGTAGAATCCTGCCTGGCTAAGCCCTAAGGAACTAGGCAGCAGAGTGTGGTTGCTGTCTTCACCTCATTGGTCCCCGGATGATTGCATGAACCCACACTCAGAGCAAAATAACAAAGCTCTATTGTAAGGAGAAGCAAGTAAGTAGAGGTCTCCATCTTGCTTGTCTGCTTAGATTAGGAAAGGTTTATGTGCTTTTACTTCATGGTATTTGTTTATTCCAAATTTTCCCTGGCATACTTGTTACCCAGTTAAAATTAAGGATAGAATTCTTATTTTTAAGCAAAGATAGGGCTGACCACATTTTCATTATTAAAAGGTTTTCTTGCAGGATAAAAGAAATTCTGCGGAGATGACTCAGTAAATGAAAACAAAGAGTTTGACCTCCAGAATCAACATAGGTGTTAGGTAGGCATGGTAGCCTTCCTGAAATCCTACCTCACAGGAGTCAGACTAGGAATCTTTGGAGCTAGCTAAACTAGTCCATTTGGCAAGCTTTGTGTTTAAATAAGAGACCCTGCCTCAGGGTAGGGGATGGAGAACAGCTGAGGGACTTATGAGTTCAACACCATGACCCTCAGACTTTTAAGTGAAGACTAGTGTTAGCTCCATTAATCATTGCAAACTCCCTTGATCACTGATGGAGATGTGATGATCTTCTCCTGATGGTAGAAGCCGGTCCAAAAGAAGATTGGCTTATTCCCAGTGGACAAAGTCAGAAATTAGGCAGGCTAAGATAAAAAGTGAAAAGGCTTAGGAGGGTGATGGAGAGGCATGTTGTATACCTATGTGAAAGCATCATAATACAATTACTATTTTATATAATTAATGTACATTCATACAGAATATCTAAGAAAAGCCATGTATGGCCTTATCACTAGTAACTGGGATGCTGATAAGGATCCCTGAAGCTTGCTAGCTAGCCTAGCTGAATTACTGAATTTCTGAGTTCCATATTCTGCGGGAAATCATAAAATGATGTGGAGAGTGATAGAGGAAAACACCTGACATTGACCTGTGGCGCACGCACTCGGGTACACACACACACACACACACACACACACACACACACGCCTAAGTAGAAAAAGCAAAAATTGAAACATAAAAAAAGAGAACCTGGTGATGAGCCCTCCAGTCTCTGGAGGATGGAAGGGATGTCTGAGCCTGAGGCAGCTGACACTCCCCAGGAAGGAACTGACCATCCCTAGATCTGGATCTCCTTTCCTTGTTTATGTTACTCTGGAGAAAACAGAATAAAGCAAAGGTCTTGACTGATTCATGATTTCTTCTCTAACAGAACGCCATGATGCCCTCTACGTGGTGGGGGCACTGGATGAAGCCATGGAGCTTCGAGGAATGAGGTACCACCCAATAGACATAGAGACTTCAGTCATCAGAGCCCACAAAAGTGTCACAGAATGGTAAGAGGATGGGAAGGCATTGTCTGTTCTGGTGTCAGGAACCTAGTTATTGATCACAGGATGTGGATGAATTTCCCTAAGACGAAGCACTTGACTGAGTGCCATGTCTCTCTTCAAGGTAAGCCTTGCTCAGGGCTAAGGGCCTTACTAGATATGTGTGTCAGGTAAGAAATGCTTCAATTAAACTAAAGCCTAAGCCACAAGGTCCTGTACACTGTGACCCAGGAGTGGGGGTGTTAGTTGTTATCCTTCCCAGAGGTAAGAATCTGCCTGAGCCCATTCGATGCATTTATAAGTGCCATTGACTAGCAGGTCTCCACCCATGAGCTCATTTCTGCTCCATGTTTGGGAAAAGGAACTGGCAGCCACAGACTTGCAAAGCACTGTCATGTTGTGTTTTAGAATGAAAAGTGACTCCATGCTTTTCAGTGTAGCTTTGATCATTCACTAAAGGCACTAAACATCCTCCTGGCAGAGAGCCTGGTGTGACCAATCTCAGTCTTAGTCTACAACTAGTAAGGGAAACACATACGGGAATAGCTTTCAGTAGTTTTTAGACCTTAGTTCTGATTGTTCATTCTTCTAAAGAGTTTCCAAACACAAGCTCAGACTTACGCCATTTATTGAACCTAAATAGTACAGGTAGATTTTTTTTTTTTTTTACTTACTTACTTACTTACTTATTTATTTATTTATTTATTTATTGTGGTACTGGGCTTTAGAACTGGTGTCTCCTATATGCTAGACAAATATTTTGTTAATAGTCCTGAATCTGATTGTTAAGCTCTTTGCAAAGTACCTGAGATCCTGTTTGCCTGTACATGTTCTGTCATCACACTGTTCTAGATCCTTATCAATCCAGGCCTCCAGGGCTTGTGTCAGAGTGCTTGTCTGGCATGTCCAAGGCTCCAAGTTCTATGCTCAGCACCCTCTGGGCTTTTATGCTAAGCATCCCTAGGACAAAAGCTCCAGTTGTCAGAGTTCCCTCCTTACTGTGGATGGAGGGCAGATGTGCAAAAGACAGTAAAAAACTCTTGGTACTTGACATGGGACCAGGGTGACCTCATAGGGTGACCTATGTGACTGTAAATTTCATCTGAAGCCTGAGTTTAGTATCTTTAGATGAATCTCCCTCAAGATGAATGCTGAGAGGCCTCCCTCTGGGATTTTATCCTAAGCAGGATTACCTACTATGAGGCTCCTGAGCTGAGTCTGACCCTGATGTTGTCAGGCAGGGCCTCCAGTTGATTTGTTTTGTAGAAGCCTAGGAGGGAGGAATTGATGAATCAGGGGATTTGATTCTGATGGATTCAGGACTTCTGAGAACTGTTCAGTCACAGACTTCCTCTCCTGCTGCACTTCTTAGAGTCTTCTCTCTTTGTCCCTTCCTCACCAACCAATATTCTTTAGGTTGCCTGCCACTGAGAAACCCCATGTCAAAGACAAAACCATCTCCACATTGCCAAATGCAAGCTTTAATTAGGGTTTTACTGCTGTGAAGAGACACTATGACCACAGCAACTCTTATAAGGACAACATTTCATTGGGGCTGGCTTACAGTTCAGAATCTTAGTCCATTATTGTCATGCCAGAAAGCATAGAGGCATACAGGCAGGCATGGTACTGGAGAGGTAGCTAAGAGTTTTACATCTGAATCCATAGGCAACAGGAAGAAACAATGAGCCATTAGGTTTGGCTTGATTTTGGGACCTCTAAGCCCACCCTCCAGTGACATACTTCCTCCAACAAGGCCAGTTCTCTTAATAGTGCCATTCTCTTTGGGTCTATGGGAGCCATTTTTATTCAAGCCATTATACCAACCAAATTTCTTTCTCATCGGGGGACTTGCCGTGTTGATATGGCCCCCTTAGAAAGCTGTGATGGTTTGAAGGTCTCCAGTTCCTATCCCACTTTTCCTGGTAAACCCTGGAATGACAGCAAATCTCACGTTCCACACACTGTGGATGTCTGAGCAGTGCCTAGCCATTCAGAACAGTGGCATCTACTTCAGATACCATATACCATTTGACTCAAATTGTCTGGAGATGTATTTGATCACTGCTATCACAGACACAACAATGTATCATGGAATCCATTCAAACCAATATTTCAGTGTCAAGGTCTTCAAGGGAAGAAATGTCAGCACATCTTGGAAATCACTCTCAAAACTTCTCTGAGGGGTGCAGGAGTCACAAGCAACTCTCTGCTTAATCTCTCTATAATTCCCCCTTTCAGCATAGTACATGCGTATTGATGATACTGAATAGAATTTTCATTATATTCTAGTACACTTAGTCTCATGCTTGTAGAAAAAATAGTGCATCTAAGTACATCCCATAACAAGCTAGGATAGAGATTGTTAGACAGGCAGGGGAGAGCTGATGTGATTGGTTCTGAGGCTCGTGCCCTTCTTCATATGACCCCTTCCTACCAGGAACTTTCTGGTTTATCCATATAGTTCCTTCTGTTCTTCAGCATTCTGGTTCCTATATCCAAGCAGATCTGTGTGCCAGAGCTTGCGAAAACCAAGATTTTAATCAGTCCTAAAAGCCAGTGTCACAAGGTTAACAGTTTACAGTGGGTTTATGTTTCCAGCAGTTAGGCAGAATAAGTACTCAGGAGGCTTTCCGCCAAATAAATGCCCACTGTATGAGTTAGTTGCTGCTGATTTACTGTCATCTCCGAACTCAGTACTCGGAGACAGAACTGCTAATCATGCTCACATGTTGCCTTGTCGAGCTGTTTGACTGAGATAGACTCAATGGCTCTGCCTACATGTGTCTTATCCTCTGGGGCCAGCTCAGGCACATCTCTAGTCTGGCAATGACAGTGTCTTGTATCAGAACAACCCAGAATATTCCAGCACTTGTATAGCTTCTGCTAGTATCACCCTGCTCACACACATTGACCAGGTTCCATATTGAGCTTGAACCCAGGACCAGCAAGTGGGAGGGCTGGGCTGAGAGTGCTTGCTGCTCCCACCCAAACTCCTGCAGCAGCAGAGCTGGGGGCTGAGAGAGCCGCTGATAGAGGGCTAATAAAAATGGTGGGGTACCCCCGTCCCAGGCAGCTGTAAAGTAGCAGCACTGGAATCCAGGGGGGCAGAAGTGAACCCTGTGCCACAGAAGCAGAATCCAGAAAACACCATATATACCACACAGAAACCTCCATGAGAGAAGGCCAGGAGAAAATCTGAAAAGGTATGTTGCTGCGGGGAATGCTATATGCTGACGCAGCTCAGAGGGATGTGCCAGTCTGAGGAGATGGGTGGGATCTCTCAGGCAGATATGAACAGAAACAAAGTGTTATCTTTATGTAAAAGACTCCCCCAGTAATGGTGGTTTTCTTCTTTGTCTTTTAGTGCTGTCTTTACCTGGACAAACCTGTTAGTGGTTGTGGTTGAACTTGATGGGTCAGAGCAGGAAGCCTTGGACTTGGTTCCCTTGGTAACCAATGTGGTCCTGGAAGAGCATTACCTGATTGTAGGAGTAGTGGTCGTGGTGGACATCGGTGTCATCCCCATCAACTCCCGGGGAGAGAAACAGCGGATGCACCTGCGAGACGGGTTCTTGGCAGACCAGCTGGATCCCATCTACGTGGCCTATAACATGTAGTCTCGTCACTTTGGCTTCCACAGACTTTTCTACGGATGTGACCGTTTTCCTTCCTTCCTTCCTTCCTTCCTTCCTTCCTTCCTTCCTTCCTTTTCTTTCTTTCTTTTTCTCAGTGTCCACAGAGACATGCAGACACTCGGGCCACACTCAAAGGAGGAGCCTGATGCAGTGGGGTTTGGGGTAGGCTTCCAGGAGCAATCACCCTGGCATGAAGATGAAATGTGAATTTATGCTGGATTTTGCTCAGAAGGACTTTGGATCACTGCCTTCAGTTTGCTGGAAAAGATCATTTAAAGAACTTTCTTTCCTTCTTTTTTTGTTTTTTTTTTTTTAATTATTGGATAAGAAGTGCTTTCTTCGTAAATGTGGTATTTTGTTAAGCCGAAATAGCGATTAAAAAGAATATTCTACCCTTCAAATGGGTTCTTTTAAACAATTTATGTAGTGTGACAAAGAATTGTTTTTTCTGTTTTAATGTGTCATGGAATCTTACTGACATGGATCTGTTACTAATTTAAGCCATTCCTAGATCTCACCCTTCTAGGAGAGTTTATTGAGGTACGAGAATCTTCCAGGTAGCACCTTCCAATTAGATGTTAGCAGCTTTCTTTGTCAGAGACATGCTGAAGAAACAGAGGCCAGTCAATGGCCTTGAGGTTAACACAGGGAGAAGTGATGATCAGTAAGGCATTCCGGCGACTAGCTCGCAGATATCTTTGTACTAAACTAAAACGATAAAACAGGTTAGCTTCCTCCATATGTAATTATGTACAAAAGGTTTAATTTATTTTGATCTCTTTAGAAGTATAAAAGAGAAAAACATTCAAGAATATTAAAGTCTTGTAATGTTTGCTAATATAAAAAGTGTTGTATTATCTTGCGTGGATAGTATCACAACAAATATATATATATGAAATATAAATTCACTAATGGACAAAGGCGATTTTAAAGTTTAAATGCAGAACTTGTCACTTGCATGGTGCGCCCTCCACTGTACTCACACACACTTGGCTGTTCCCGAGCAATGGCGGATTGCCAGGAACCCTGTCTTAGACCACAGACCAGCAAGTGGAGTCACCTTTGTCTCTGAGACGGTGAAGGGGTTTAATGCTAACGTGCACTACTTTTTCCTTTGCTGTGAGGACGACAGTGAATGCTTTCGTGCCAGCATGTGCCAATGACATTGAGGGGCTCCAGGTTGGCAATCAGCACTGTTTTCTCAGCTGCAAGAATTTGTTGCATAATGTCAATTTTATTTTATTTTAGCATTTTTGTGTCACTTTTTATAATTTTTGTTGTTGTCCCTTGATATGAAAAGAATGACACCCTGTGGTCATTTGCACCAGGTGTCACTAATTTACCCCTTCCAGTGGCCAATGTGGGCAGGTAAATGTCCAGAACACCTTTGAGGGAAAAGCGAGCTATGTGTGATGTCTTCTTGACTGTGTAGACACAGCCAACTCTGATCCTCTAATCTTGGGAACTTCCTAGTTTGGCCCTGAGTAGCCACTATTCCAGGGACTTAAAACAGCAAGAAGCTCTGCCAGCTTCACCCTTGTGCTAGCTGGTGGGGAACTGATCCCTGGTAGTGTGAGCCTACATTTTCATATGCACAGCTTGGCTACTGTATCCTTGTCTGCATCCAACCAAGGAGAAGGCATACAAGGCAATGTTTATTTTGTAATTGCCACAGTAAGGCTTCGGTGGCTCCCAGGGTAAGATAAGCCTAATGTTGCTCCTAGGCAGAAATGAGGTCCTTGATTACTTCATGGGCTAGGTCTCTGTCTGCCGCAGTTACCTGCTGCCAACAGTAAGCCCTTTGCTAAAGGAGACTTTTCTTTGATTTCTGAGATCCAAGGCTGATTTGTTTTGGCTTGTTATTAATTTAAGTAGTGCATTTCTTTTAAAATTTACATGTGTAAAGCATTCTTCATCCCCAAAAAATCATTTATATTTTAAAATATTTTTCCTCTCTGCTATATGTTTCTGTATCTTTCACACACACATTCCTACAGTTTGCAGTTTCCCAAGGGGGGAAATCCCTGCCACATACAGAAAGAATTTTCTGGACACATGCATTTGTACTCCGCTCCACAGCCCCCCACCCCCAACACACACACAAAGGGAACTTGGTTTAACATTTCAGATAGGATACTGATTGGTAAACATCATTACAGTGTGCAGGAAATCTTCCATCTGGCTGATGTGAGGAAGCAAAGCAAATTTAGATGTCACTCAAAACCTACTCTTAGCTTCTCACCATATCAACTTCACACCCAAGGAGGGCGAAGGCTGCAGCACAGGTGCAAAAGCTGATCCCAGCAGGTCTCTTTTGCACCCTGTCATCTGTGCCATGAGACTTTAGGTTTGAAAGAGTTGGTGGACTGGGTTGGAAGCTTAGTTGTGCAAGAAAAAGGAAAGGAGACACTTAAGTACCACCAGTTTCAGCAATAAAGAAGGATCGTTGTGTATTAGAAATCGTACTGTAGATAAATCATTCATGAGAATGTTTTTTAAAAAAATGTTTGTCTTGTGACCATGTGCTTTTGGAGTCAGCCAAAACCGTGTAATCAAGTTGCACAAAAAGAGGGTACACAATGAACACTGAGACACAGACCTAATCAAACAGGAGCAGATTCCTCATGGTGCTTGTTTATTATATATATTTAACCCTGCTTGACACTTTACCCAAGGGGACGGTCCCTTTATCAGTTGAATGTTAGCAGCGTTATTTCAGAGTGTGGTGACTGGTTAGAGAAAACTCATGTACTTAACCAATCACAGTTTCAAACAAAATTTTTATGTGCAAAGGACAGCAACCTTCTTGTATGTTCAACCACCAGTACGCTTTGTACATCTGTGATAACGCCTGTTTTATATTCAAATGAACAAATAAAAGCTTTTATTTTTGTTGCTCTGAAAATAGCAGTTTCTTAATTGGTACCCTGGGGAAAAAAATGTCTGGGACAGACCACTTCCATGTCAGGAAGGAGGTGACTCCTGCTGGGAAATGTAGCTGATGACTCTGTTTACATGATTTGTTGCATAACTTAGTACAGATGATCCTGCTTTGAATGGCGTGTAAATCTTTATGTAGGCATTTCTAGTTAACAGCAGTTCCTATGGCAACAAATGTTTTGTGAAATGTTTTTTTTTAATTCTTTTAAATATATCTGAATCTATTTGTTCACATTTTGCTGCAAGTGTACAGATTATTGGTAACTGTTTGGGACAGTGAATAAGCAGATATCCTATGTGTTAACCCTTCTATTTGCTAGTTCTATTTGCAAGTCTGGACAGGCCACTGGTTGCCTCGACTTTCCAATTCAAACTGTCATTTCTCATAACCAAAAGTTCTATCTATTGCTTAAGGCCCTAGGGGTCTTAACAGTTTTGTCTTGGGAAAACCTTGACTAGTTAGTTACCTGGTCTTTTAGCCTAGCGATTATAAAAAGGTTCAGATGAGCCTAGGGGATTGCTTAGGTGGTCAGGCAGGTGCCAACACCACCTGGCAACCTGAGCTTGATCTCAGGAACTCACATGTAAGTAGCAGGAGAGAACTAACTCCACAAAGTTGTTCTCTAATCTCCACAGGCAAACCATTATACACTCCCTCTGTACATCATGCACATAAGTGATCATGTTAAAGATGGGTATGGTGACATGTGCTTCTAAGCCTGACACTGGGGAAGCAAAAGCAGGACTTCGGCAGCTCACCTGCTAGCCTGACCTTTGAGAAGAAAGACCCTGTGTACACATATCAAGATGGTTATCTTCTGAAGAGTTATAGCTAACTTTAACAGCTGGCTTCCACACAGAAGTCAGAGCTAGTTCACAGGATCTGTGCAGAGCACCAGGTTAGCCTTTGTGTTTAAGTTCTACTTGCCTATTCCCTGGTTACATCTGAGATGACAAATGCTCATGCTGCTTTAAGTATGCAAAAAGTATAAGACCTATCTGGCAGTATCAAGGAGAAACAGAATCTTGCAAGAAAGGGTGCTTTTACAGACACCTAGGTTTCTCAGATGGCAACCCTGATAACTGGTCAAGTCGAAACCAGGTAACCATGAGAACTATGCCTATGGAGGCTGCTTCAGATCCAACATATACACTCATGTGTATGTATGGATGTGTGCACATGTAGCATCTTTTAGTGTGGTGGTCTGCACACTCTGTGCCCTCTAGGACAGCATTACAGTCCTAGGGCATGTTCTGTAGCACTTCCGTTATTGATCAGTTGTTCTGTCCTAGGAATCCTGTGACATCTCAGTATGCTGAGATTCAACAGTCTGTCCACCTACATGGAAACTATGGGTTAAGTTCTATGGGAGAAGTTCTGGGATGAAAGCAGCAGCCCTCAGCCTCCATCCACATGGGTTTGATGGCCCCTGTAACTTGCTTCATCTGTAGGTAGACCTCATCCTTCCCCTTGTTAATACTGCTTTCTATCTTATGCTAGAATGTCGTGGTGGAATCCTTTATGACCTTTTCCATAGTCCTTGGGTTATCTTTGCATTATTAAAACCTCTGGAGATCTCATGTTCTCATTTCCCTGGGACAAAGGCATATCCACATCAAGGCTGGTAGGTCTACTCAGTGGCTGACTCACTTGTTTTTGATCTTTTGGGTTGATTATGTGAACAAAACAACATACAACCAATATTTTTGCTTCCCTCAGCAAATGGTTTGGTGTGGCGCCGGTGTTTGTACACTCTGTTATTTTACTATAATGGTCTCATTCCATGGTGAGCAAGTCTTGACTCTCTTTACCACGGTACACTCCATCTTGGCTCTTTTCCTTGAAATAAGACTAACTGACCTCATAGCTAACTTCTGCCAGACAATGGCTAGGTCATTTTCACTGAGTTCTGGCTTTCCAGGTAGAAACATAAAGGAGTCAGGCTTGATGGTGAACACCTTGTGTGAACTTGGTGAGATGGTGCCTGTTTCACCAGGGTTTATCCCAGAGGCAGTCTAAGAATGAAGAGGCAAGTAGATAACATACCCCAGGATACCTGGCTACATGGTTAAGATGGGGGAGAGATCCTTTCACCTTCATGTCTGCTTGTGTGCGTCCATTTAGCTATCTCTGAGGAGGGGAAGGGAGTCATCAAATGACCCATGGAATGGTAAAGTGTGAGTGGAAAGAAGGAATCAAAATGTTTAACTCAAGTTCTGTCTTTTTTGGAAGTCAGTCAACACACACTTAAACTCCACTCCCCATGCATACTGACCATTGATGAGGATGTTGGATGAAGCATCCCTAGACTCAAGACCAGGTGGTGAGCAATGAGGGAAGTCTCCGTTCATCTGTTTCCAGTCTCTGTCCAGCCTCAAAGTGTATTCATTTCTACAACAGGAAGCAGCTTACTTTCTGGGGAAGATCTGTCCTCTTTCCCCACAATGTGCAGGATTCTCCAAATTCATCTAATCAAATGTGAGTAGGAAGCTGTTGGTTCACTCCCTTAACCTCTTACTTACTATTGATGTGAAGAAATTCTAAAATACCCTAATTTTAGTGACAAGAGGTAGAGAATATAAGTGAAGACAGCTGTGGCCAAGCCAAAGAGGAATTTTGACGATTCCTGATGGTAAACTATAATTGTGACTTAAATGTCCACAGGACTCCAAGAAACATGGGAACAAGGGTGCTTGTACTGTGGCCTTCATCTCTGTGTGAAGCCTCCCATTCCTGTGCTCCATGGCCCCTTCTCTATAATTAGTATAATTTCAATGTACCCAACTTATGTTTTCCTGCCCAGAGTTCATTATAAAAATGCTCTTAAACTAGGCACATTGGTGCCTGCCTACCTTTAGGCTACACACTCGGGTACAAACAGAGCAGAAGCTCAAGGTCATCCTTGGCTACATAATAAGTTCAAGGCTAGCCTGTGCTATAAATAAAAAACAGTCTTAGCTTCAGGTCCACTGAATGTTCTTTGAGTTTCCATCTCAGCTTGCTGAAGGAGCTTGGTCCTTTTCATCATGGTTTCTGGAACAGCTCAGAAAATGCTGCTCATAAATCCCTAGCTTTGAAGAGTTTCAGTTAAAATATTTGAGGCAATGAGGAAGCTGTGCTCCTGATAGAAAACCCCCAGAGAGCACTCGGATGAACAGAAAGGATATAACATTTGTGTGTGCCCCTGTGGCTATGTGTGGATGTTTATTCAGTTTTGTGGGGCCAGAGGTTGATATTAGTGGTCTTGCCCAGTCATTCTCCACCTTATTTTTGGAATCAGAGTGTCTGTCTTTCTGGGACCCTCCTGGCTCTACCTGCCCAGTGCTGAGATTACAAAAGTACACCTGGCTGTGCCTGGCTCTGTGTATAGGTGCTGTGGATTGAAAGTTGTTCTTTATGCTTTCCTAGCAAGCACTTGACCTGACCAACCAAGTCATGTCCCCAGCCCCATGGACGTAACATTTTTGTTTCTTCAGGTTAATGCTGAGTATACCTGAAGACCCCCTGAGAATGGTGTGGGGCCTGGCTAAGCTTAGGTGTTCAAGTGAGTGAAAGGTGGTCCTGGGGGTTGGTGGGAACCCCCTGATTGGTAGAGACAAGTACAGCAGCACTAGGTCCCCTTTGGCTGCAGATAGGCCTTGTTTTTCATTTACAAGTGCAGGGCTGTAGCATAGAAAGGATGATAACCCAGACCTCAGGTTTCCCAGAAAACAAGTGATTCCCATAGCTGTCAGTTTTCTTTTCCCACACCATAGTTTAGAAGTGCTCTGTCTTATGGGTGCTGTTGAGAAGCAATTTGAAAGGCTCCCATGATCCTCTGCAATGTGGATAATTAAACCTTCCATCTTTCCCATCTAAAGGTTGCATCAGACATTCTGGCATTAGTATCCAAAAGGTTTGTTCTGTTCTGTAAACAATGACTTACAAAAAAGAGTTCCTTAGACATGGCAGAGAGATCTGGAGGCAGCCCCTCTGGTTTTCCAGGTTGTCCATAAAGACACAGATTTTGCTATAAAGACACAAATCTCCAGCCTCTACTCTCTTTCAATGGCTCCTTGGCATTCTATCAATAAAGACCAAAGGACAGTTGGATAACACAGAATCCTTACTGTATCCTAAAGTCCTTCATTAGAGGTGAAGGTGGGGTTCAAAGAGCACATGACCTCAGACTGCTTGATAATCTGCAGATACTGATTATCACCCAAAGAATCTTTCAAGTTGTCTTCAACCAGCAAGTTATATAGGAAGGGGGAACAAGACAGCTCATCAGTTCAGCATTTATTTTCACCCATGTGGTCAGGTGGTCTTGTCTCAGATTCATGGTGTTGGTGGTTTTCTCCTAACGGTCTCCTCTGTGTAGCTGGTGAGGGTTCACAAACACCAAGGCCACTAAATCTTGCATCTGGATAAAAGGTTAACTTGAGACACACAAACCATTATCAGTGTGTGTGTAGAGACCTCTTACGTAGAAATGATATTCTTGAAAAAGAGGGTAACAGAAATGTACCTCCATTACTTGGTCAACAGCTCAACATTTACATGTGAGCTGTTAGGGGAAAGGCAAATCATTTTGTACAAAGAATAAAATTTTAAATAAGAATTGAGTTGTTTGTGGTTCAAATTGGTTCAAATGTGTCAATTCTGAAGCAGTCACTGAGAATGTTTTGGTTAACCATTTTATCTCTAATGTGTATTTCCAGTGTTGTTGAGGACAAACTGACTATGGAACCAGATCCTTACCATCCCTCCCCTTAACCCAACAATGCAGCATGCACTCCATTTTACACCTTGGTTTCTCTATGGCTTATCTTGGTAGATCACTGGCCTAGCACATATGAGGCCCTGTACTGATGCTCTGGTACCACAACAAACAGAATGATATATGATGTTGTCTGGATGCTTCATATTCCCTGTTGGTAGCACAAAGTCTTTTTAGGCAGCCTGCAATTTTGAACCTCCTGCTTTTATTTATTTATTTTTAATTATTTTATTTATTTACATTCCAGTCATTGCCCCCCAGTTTCCCTTCCCACAGTTCCTCATCCCATTCCTCTTCCCCTTTGCCTCCGAGAGGATGCCCCCCCCAACCAGGCCTCCCCCTTCCCTGAGGCCTCAAGGCTCTCAAGATTAAGCACATCTTTTTCTACTGAGGCCACACCAGGAAGCCCTCTGCTATATATGTGCCGGTGCCTTGGACCAGCCTGTGTGTGCTGCCTGGTTGGTGGCTCAGTCACTGGGAGCTCCCAGGGATCCAGGTTAGTTGAGACTGCTGGTCTACCTATGGAGACGCCCTCCCCCTAATTCAACCATAAGGGTGTCCGATTTCAGTCCAGTGGTTTAAGTATTTACATCTGTCTTAGCTGCTGATAGGATCTCTGAGAGGACAGCCATGCTAGGCTCCTTTCTGTAAGCACACTATAGCACAGTCAGGCCTCAGTGCCCACCCCACCATGAGATGGATCCCAAGTTGGGCCAGTCTTTGGGCTGCCTTTCCTTTGGTCTCCATTTTTATCCCTACAGTTCTTTTAGACAGGAACAATTCTGGGTCAGAAATTTTGACTATGGGTTAGTAACCCGGTCTCTCTACTTGATGCCTTGTCTATCTACTGGAGGTAGACTCTTGAGAGTTCCCTCTCCCCAGTGTTGGCTAAGGTCACCATTGAGTCCTTAGAGTCTCTCACCTCCTTGGTCTCTGGAACTTTTTAGAGGCTCCCCCCCCTCCCCAGGCTGCTTATTTCTATTCATTCTCCTGGCCCTCTGGGCTTCTCTCCTGTCCCCACCCCCCCCCCCATACCTGATACTGTTCCCCCTTTTCCTTCCCCCTCCTCTCTCCCACCCAAGTCCCTCTCTCCCTCTTCCTCTTCTGATTATTTTCTTGCCCCTTCTAGGTGGGATTGAAGCATCCTCACTTGCGCCTTCCTGCTTGTTATACTTCTTATGGTCTGTGGGTTGTATCCTAGGTATTCTGTACTTTTCAGCTAATATCCACTTATCAGTGAGTACATACCATGTATGTCTTTTTGGGTCTGGGTTACCTCACTCAGGATGATATTTTCTAGTTCCATCCATTTGCCTGCAAAATTCATGATATCCTTGTTTTTAAGAGCTGAATAGTATACCATTATGTAAATGAACCACACTTTCTGTATTCATTCTTTGGTAGAGGGACATCTGGGTTGATTCCAGTTTCTGGCTATTACAAATAAGGCTGCTATGATGTGGAACACGTGACCTTGTTATATATTGGAGCATCTTTTGGGTATATGCCCAGGAGTGGTATAGCAGTCTTTAGGTAGAACTATTTCCAGTTTTCTCAGGAGCCGCTAGATTGATTTCCAGAGTGGTTGTACCAGTTTGCAATCCCACCACCAATGGAGGAGTGTTCCTTTTTCTCCACATCCTTGCTGGCATGTGCTGTCTCTTGACACCAACTTTATTGTGGTGAATGATGGTTTTGATGTGTTCTCGGATTCAGTTTGAAAGAATTTTTTGTTTTGTTTTGTTTTGTTTTGTTTTCTAGACAGGGTTTCTCTGTATAGCCCTGGCTGTCCTGGAACTCACTCTGTAGACCAGGTTGGCATCGAACTCAGAAATCCACCTGCTTCTGCCTCCCAAGTGCTGGGATCAAAGGCGTGCACCACCACTGCCCAGCTGTTTGCAAGAACTTTATTATTTTTGCATCGATATTCATAAGGGAAGTTGGCCTGAAGTTCACTTTTTTTGTTGGGTCTTTGTGTGGTTTAGGTATTAGAGTAACTGTGGCCTCATAGAATGAATTAGGTCCTGTTCCTTCTAGTTCTATTTTGTGGTACAGTTCGAGGAGTATTGGTATTAGATATTAGATCTTCTTTGAAGGTTTGGTAGAATTCTGCACTGAACCCATCTGGCCCTGGGTTTGCTATTTATTTATTTATTTATTTATTTGATTAGTTTTTATGGCTATTTCTATTTCTTTAGGGGTTATAGGACTGTTTAGATAGTTTACCTGATCTTGATTTAACTTTGGTATGTGGTATCTGTCTAGAAAATCATCCATTTAGATTTTCCAGTTTTGTAGAGTATAGGCTTTTGTAGTAGGTTCTGGTGATTTTTTAAAAACTTTTCTCAGTTTCTGTTGTTATGTCTCCCTTTTCACTTCTGATTTTATTAATTTGGATACTGTCTCTGTGCCCTTTAGTTGGTTTAGCTAAGGGTTTGTCTATCTTGGTGATTTTCTCAAAGAACCAGCTCCTGGTTTTGTTGGTTCTTTGCATCCCTTGTATAGTTCTCTTTGTTCCAACTGGTTGATCTCAGCTCTGAGTTTGACTATTTCCCGTTGTCCACTCCTTTTGGGTGTGTTTCCTTCTTTCTGTTCCAGAGTTTTCAGGTGTGCTGTCAAGTTGCTTATACGGGATCACTCCAATTTCTTTACGAAGGCACTTAGCACTATGAGTTTTCCTCCTAGCACTGCTTTCATTGTGTCCCATAAGTTTGGGTATGATGTGTCTTCATTTTCACTGAACTCTACAAAGTCTTTGATTTCTTTATTTCTTCCCTGACCAAGTAATCACTGATCAGAGAGTTGTTCAGTTTCCATGACTATGTAGGCTTTCTGTTGATGTTGTTGTTATTGAAGTCCAGCCTTAGTCTATGATGATCTGATAGGATACAAGGGATTATTTCAGTCTTCTTGTATCTGTTGAGGCTTGTTTTGTGTCCAATTATATGGTCAGTTTTAGAGAAGGTTCCATGAGGTACTGAGAGGAAGGTATATTCCCTTGTTTGGGGGTAAAATGTTCTATAAATATCTGTTATATGAACCATTTGGTTCATAGCTTCTGTTAGTTTCACTGTGTCTCTATTTAGTTTCTGTTTCAATGACCTGCCATTGGTGAAAGTGGGGTGTTGGAGTATCCTACTATTATTGTATGGGGTTCAATGTGTGTTTTGAGCTTTACTAAATGTAAATGTGAATGTAAATGTAAATGTGGGTACCCTTGCATTTGGGGCATAGGTGTTCAGAATTGAGACTCCCTCTTGGTGGATTTTTCCATGAAGTGTCCTTTCCCATCTTGCTTGATAACTTTTAGTTGAAAGTCTGTATTATTAGATATTAGAATGGCAACTCCAGCTTGTTTCTTGGGACCATTTGCTTAGAAAACTTTTTTTCCAGCCTTTTACTTTAACGTAGTGTCTTTGTCACTGAGGTTTATTTCTTGTATGCAGCAAAATGCTAGATCCTGTTTCCATATCCAGTCTGTTAGCCTGTGTCTTTTTATTGGGGAGTTGAGTCAGTTGATGTTGAGATTTATTAAAGACAGGTGATTGTTGCTGTTATTTTTGTTGCTGGAGGTGGTATTATGTATGTATGATTCTGGGTTTGTGGTGTAATGTTTAATTTCTTGTGTGTAGTTTTTTGTTGTTGTTGTTTGGTTTGGTTTGGTTATAGCTACCCTCCTTGTATTGGAGATTGCCTTCCAGTATCCTCTTTAGGGCTGGATTAGTAAAAAGATATTGTTTAAATTTGGTTTTGTCACAGAACATCTTGGTTTTTCCATCTTTGGTGATTGAGAGTTTTTCTGGGTATATAGTAGCCTGGGGTGGAATTTGCGTTCTCTTAGGGTCTGGATGAGATCTGTCCAGGATCTTCTGGCTTTCATAGTCTATGGTGAGAAGTCTGGTGTAATTCTGATAGGTCCGCCTTTATATGTTCCTTAGCCTTTTGCCCTTAAGCTTTTAATATTCTTTCTTCATTCTGTATATTTAGTGTTTTGATTGTTCTGTGCATTATGTGATGGGAGGATTTTCTTTTCTGATTCAATATTTTTGGTGTTATGTAGTCTTCTTGTACATTTATGGCTATCTCTTTAGGTTAGAGAAGTGTTTGTCTATAATTTTGTTGAAGATGTTTCCTGGACCTTTGAACTGGGATTCTTCACCCTCTTCTATTCCTATGATTCTTAGGTTTGATCTTTTCATTGTGTCTTGATTTTTCTGGATATTCTGGGTTAGGAGCTTTTTACACTTTGTATTTTCTTTTGTGTCAATGTTTTCTATGGTATCTTCTGCATCTGAGATTCTCTCTTCTATCTCTTGTATTCTGTTGGTGATGCTTGCATCTGTAGCTCCTGATCTCTTTCCTAGGTTTTCCATTTCCTGGGTTGCCTCCCTTTGTACTTTATTGTTTCTATTTCTAATTTTAGTTCTTAGATTGTTTTGTTCAATTCCTTCACCTGCTTGCTTGTATTTTCCTGTATTTCCTTAAGGGATTTACTTGTTTCTTCTTTAAGGGCTTCTACCTATTTGCCTGTGTTTTCCTGTATTTCTTTAAGGGAGTTATTTATATCCTCCTTAAAGGCCTCTGTCATCTTCATGAGATGGGATTTTAGGTCATTATCTTTCTCTTCAGGTGTGTTAGGGTATCCTGGGCTTGCTGTGGTGGGAGAACTAGGTTCTGATGGTGCCGAATTGCATTAGGTTCTGTCACTGATGATTTTGTGTTTTCCTCTCGCCATCTGGTTATCTCTGGGGTTAACTGGCCTGGTTGTCTCTTACTGGAGCCAGCCTCCTTGGAGGCAGGCAGTGCTGTTTCTAGTTATGGTGGGCCTCCTGTGCCTCTGATTAAAGCAGGCCTCCTGCGTCCCTGGTTACTATGGACCTCCTGTTCTCCTGGTTACTGCAAACCTCCTGGAAGGCAGACAGGCTATAGGGTATGGAAGGGTATCAGACCACAGTGGAGAAGTGGACCAGAAGGAACATGGAGCTTGGCAGGGTGAGTAGGTCCTGAGTCAGCAAGGGTCTGTGGGTGTTCCAGCTGTCGTGGGTATTGGTGTGAGCTTCTCACCTGTGTACTTGGTTACTTCAGACCTCCTGGGAGGCACACAGGCTGTAGGGTGTGGGAGGGTAGCGGGCAGTTGACCTAGCCCAGTGGGGAAGCCATATCCTACTTTATTATGATGTCATTCATTTCCTGTGTGGTAAGTGCATACATTCAATGGACTTCCAAACATGAGATCAATAAATCAAATAATAAACATATCTGTCATTCTGACAGATATCACCTGAAAGTACTTCATATTTCATCTACACCAGTTGCTTTTAAAAAAAAACGATACCACCCCCCCCAAAAGCATTTTTTCATGCTACTGGTGCTCTTAATTTACTTTTTTACTATTAAAAGGATGGTTGTATGTTTAAATAACATTGTGCCAGGTTATCATGCTTCTCTGAAAAGTAGCTTCACACTCCTCGAACTTCACAGGAAATATTACAAATGGATTTTTTTCTTCTACCTTTTTGCAGTGCTGGGGATGGTGCCATTTGTGGTAGAATGTCTGGCTAGCTTTAATTTTTGTCATTTTTGTTCTGTTTTGTTTTTAGTGTGTATGCATGTCCCTACCATGGCAGGCATGAGGAGGTCAGAGGGTAACAGGGACTCAGCTCTCTCCTTCCATCTTTGTGTGGGTTCTAGGGTTTGAGCTCAGTTCATTGGGTTTGCATGTGTATGTGAATGTGAGTATAGGTGGCTGCAGAGACCAGAGGTGCCAGATACCCTGTAGCTAGAGTTACCAGTGGTTATAAGTCACCTGATGTGTGCACTGGGGACCAAGCTCAGGTTCTCTGCAAGAGCAGTGTGTGCTCTTACAGGCTGAGCCATCATCTCTCAGGCAGTAGACTGGTCTTTAAATGGGTGACTAAGGATTGCTGCAATCCTGCACTCTGCCTCTTACTGTCTTTGAGCTACTTCAGACTGTGAATTATAGAAAGATTGCTCTGGCCCAGAATAAAGCACATTCTCTAGATGTATTGATTATTGCTTAGTGACTGACATAATTCAACTATCATTTGATTTTAGAAATCTGTTTTTGGTCACTTTGAGACTCTCGGAGTTACACATCTTGTTCCCCATCACTGAACTAGGTAAGATCCTGCATACAAGTTCATCCTGCATTTACTTTTAAATACATGGTTGCATTTTTGCCTCAGTTGTCACTGAGGCCTTTCTTTTCTAGCATTCCAGGCCATGCTAACTGGGAACTGAGTCCTCTGTGTATGATGTTAGGGATGTCTCTCTACTTTTTGATGCTGTTTAAAACTTTACTCAGAGACACACCATAAGGTCCTGTTTTGATATCAATGCCTTCGCTTTGTTTTCAAATGCCAGTTTTTAAAAGTCAAGGTCTCATGTGGTTCAGGCTGTAGAGATGAACATAATCTTGAATTTCCAATCTCCCTGCTTCCATCTCCTCATTGCTAGCATTACAGGAGTACCACACCTGGTTTTCGAGTGCTGGTGATTGAATGCAGGTTTCCCATATGTTGGCCAAGCACAGTGCTTACAACAGAATGTTGCACAGCTCCAAATCTCTGCTTTTCCTTATCCCCATCACTTCCTTCCTTTCTAGTGTTAATCAGGCCAGTGTGTATTCAAGGGCTGAAATCATGTCTGAAGTATCAACTGACTGGATGCTTGGTATGTCAATGGTTGTTGTCTCTGCTCTCCGACAAGGCACCACAGAACCTGACTTACAAACCGTTTGCTCTGCATTGTCATAGAAGTGCCTTTAAACCTATATTCCGTGTCCACTGCAATGTGGCCAAGGAGCTACCATGGAACATACTTAGCCCGAGCACTCTTTTCTGCTTTGACAGACACCCACAGAACAATTCTTTTTAAAAGAAAGTTGTAAACTTCTTTACAGTCATGATCAAGAATGCTTTTAAATAGCTTTATTGAAATAATGCATATTTCATGCCATATAAAACCTGAACTTAAATGGCTTTTGTACATCTTAGAGGAAACCTGCTTCAGAGCAGTTGCCACTCACTCAAAGAAGAGAGGTTCTTTTCTCTGGCAGTCATGGTACCCCACACTCTAGCCTCACCCTATAACTCCCTCCCCTTATTTTTTACAGATTTGCTTATTCTGGAAATGTCCTAAAGCTGGAACCATGCAACATGTAAATTACTGTAACTGTCTCTTTTCTAAGCAGAATGTTCTTGGTGTTCATCCATGATTCAGTACTTGCTTTTGGCCCATTGCAGAGTGTGCACACTACATTTTGATTGGCTTCTGGGACACACTCTTGTGACTTTGATGAGCAACACTGCTGTGAACATGTGCACATAGATTATGACACCTGGGTTCTTCTTTCTCTGAGGTATACATATCCAGAAGTAAAATGGCTGAACCATGTGCCCATACTATATGGAGTGTCCAAGTAACTATAAACTTTCCTGATTTTACATTCTCTCTCTCTCTCTCTCTCTCTCTCTCTCTCTCTCTCTCTCTCATCTATCTATCTATCTATCTATCCACACACTCTCTCCCTCTGTCTCTTATACTAATTTTTTTTTTAAGATGGGGTTTTGGCTGGACTTTGCCAAATAGACAAGGCTCTGTGGCCAGAAAACTGCCAGGATCCACCTGTCTCTACATTCCTAGCACTAGAATTACAAATGTACAACACCTTTGTACATGGGTTCTGGAGATCAAACCAGTTCTTAAACTATCACAGGAAACACTTTGACAACTGAGCCATATCCCAAACCCTCATTTTATATTTGCTTATTCTGGGTGGAAGAGGACTTTGGCTTCTTTATGTCCGTGGCAGTTCTGCTTACAGTCTATCTTTTGTCTATCAGTTGTCCTCTATCTGTGGTTTTGGTTCCCATGCTTTTAATTACCTGCAGTTACCTGGCATCATGTCCTAATGGTACTGCTGATATCCTCTGGCTTTCTCACAGTATCTGTCTTCTGCCCATCCCCTGATTCAAGCATGGTAAATTCTCTGATGATGGGGCAGGTGAGCATGCCACATTCCCAGACATTCAGCGCAGTACAAGTGTGTCTGTGATGGCTAATCTTCATTGTTTACTGGACTTAGTGCATTGCTTGAGAGGCTATTAATAGAGAGAAGTGATGATCCACTTTGGATGTGGATGGAGCCATCTGACAGGCATTGGTCTTTGAAGAACTAGGGAGAAGTAAGCTGAGCACCAGCATTCATGTCTCTCTGCTCCCAAGCTGCAGACACATGCCAGGAAGCCTCCCATCTCTGCCATTGTACCGTCCCTGTGTTGTGATGGACTGAGACCCTGAATGGTGAGCCAGAAATAAACCCTTCCTTCCTTAAGTTGCCAGGCATTTTCTCACAGCAACCAGAAGAGCAACTGTGTAGAAGTCAATCGGACCTGAGGTTTCCCCCACCCCTGGAGTCTATGGGTGAGGCTGCAGGTAAGGGTGATGCTCGAACAGCAGGCCTACCTGGTGTGATCTGGTCTCTTGGTGTGAGGTGTATTTGTGAGGGCTTTGGCATTAGTTCTGTGTTACTTTTTGTCCTTGGTTGTAGTCTTTTCTATACTGGTAAGGACAGCTGTGAGATCCACTAGATGAACACACTTTCAGGAGCTGCAGCACAGTGTTGTTGTTGGTCTCTGGATCTTATTTATCTTGCATGATTGGGATTCTGGCCATTCATTAGTAACTCCCATCCCTGACTCCTGCCAAGCAGAGTTCTCTCTGTATGTTTTTCCCTTGACTGCTTTAGAAGCCCATTCATGTTGGGTCACAGCATTGCTCTTCCCCTGGATTGCTTGACTTACCCTCTCCCTCAAGGGTGGTGAAATATAGCCTCAGATGCTCTACTTGTGCATGAGGGCTGCATACAAAGGATGTCCCGTCACCCTTTCCTCTTAAAATCAGAATGGAGCTCCCTTGAATGACACCTGCCCCCACCCTAAGAAGAAGTATTCCTCATCAGGGGAACAGCCAACAACTGCATGAAGTCTCGATCTTGGTCTTTCCCCCAAAGCTCTCATCTGCCAGCTCCCATCAACATCAACAGCCCTTTCCATAAGCACCTCTTGTTCTACATCCTGCTTGGGTCTTGCCAGTTCTTTGAGTGTTGGGATTTCAGTGAGGCTTCACGTGAAGCTTGTGCATGCTCATCTCCCTGTGGGTCTGTCTTACCTAGCCTTAGAGGATGCAGGTACAATTTTGCTCTGCCTACCCCCTCAAGGTTAATCCTTGTCACATTACAGGATTTCGGTTGGGGGTCTCACTGTTCTTTAGAATGTGGTGACCAGACAATTTCCAGGCTCTCAAATTTGATACAATAACCTCAAAGAGGCTCAAATTCCAGCAAGAGTTAATTTTTTTTCCCTGCAACTCCCAGGCATTCTAAAATGTGTACGCTGGTGAATGCCACAGTGAGTCAGATCAGACAAGTACTTGTCTGTGACAGAAGAAGCCATTGGCCACTGGGGACAATGTGGCTGGTTTCAGTGGAGACATGGGGGAAGTAATAAAAAACTAGATGTTGAAAGCTTGATGTACACTAAGAATGCAGATGGCCTCAACCATGAATTTTATATTAGAACTGAGGGTGTAGCTCCATAGGTAGAGAGCTTGACTGGCATACAGAAAGCCCTGGGTTCCATGCTCAGAACTGCATATGGCTGATGCAGTGGTGCATGCCTGTGATCTCAGCACTCTGACAGTACAGGCTGAAAGATCAGAAGTTCAAGGTCACATAGTTTGTGGACAGTCTGGAATATGTGAGACCTTGTCTCACACATAATATTTGTAATTTTATATTATTTACAAACATTTGATGAGACACCTAACATTAATTTTTCCTGGTTGTGCTTTTTAAAAAAAAAAACAAAAAACAATATACCTACTAAGAAATTTATAGTTCTATAGAATTCTATAGTTCTGTAGCATTCTATGTCCCTGTCACAGCAATTTTGCTTTATGGAGTTTAGTGCAATAACACCACCAGTGAGTTTTCACAACTTCAAAACTTGTCTCTTAAGAGTGATGGTCTCTGGTCAGCTGAATCCAAACCATCTGGAAGTTCACAAGCTGATGAATCTCCAGCCTCCCATGCTACAGAGCCACTCCATGGATGCTGATGTCTGCAGTCCCTGGGTGAGCTATAGAGGTGTCTGTGGAGGTGTGAGCAGCTTGAACTCAATCACAGTAACTCCATTCGTCTCTACACATTAATGTTTCACTAATTTGATTGGGTCAATAATTCTTAACCTGAAGGTAATTCTGGGCCTGAGGCGCCTATAGAATTTTATGTGGTTTGTCTTGCATGTTGGTATTTGGCCCGACACTTTTATTTTCCTGGTAATGCATCTGTGGTCCTCAGAGTGGCAGCACTTGGGAACTTGTTAAGGATGCCTGTGCTGAAATGTGGGACCTAACAGTGCATGAATAAAGCCTCCTGACTCTGGGTTTGTGCACCTCTAAATCGGAGACTGAGTGAAGACACAGGTAGAGCTGCTTGCTGCACTTCCTTAGTCAGTGAGGGGTGTGGATGGAGTGGAGAAGCCAGTTGAGGTGACAGGTATTATTTAGGATGTGGAACTTGTTGACAACTTTCAGATGGTCATTAAGTTTTTGAGTCTAGCACAGCAGATGCATTAAAAAATGGACTTTGCAGTTAAGCCAAACATGCATTTGAGACTGAGTTCTGTGACTCACCCATCAAGCACATCTAGGTTCATTATTAAGTCACTTCTAATTGACCTGTTTATACTTTAGCCACCAAAACTAATGGAAAGGGATCCTTCTGTGTTAGAATGCAGCCACTTCCATGCAGGGTCCTGTTGCAGGCTTTTAAGCACTGGGAGCTGGGAGCCGTCTCCAGGCACACAGACCTCACTGACTCAACTCTGGCCTGGGCTGGTTACAGTGAGACTGTCACTTTGTCTGCACTGTTATGGACTCATACCTGTTACTTAAGGATTTCCCAGTTGAAAACCTTTCTGAACACAACTGTTATGGTCTGAAGTCGGGATTGGTATCCGGGTCTGAGATGTTTGCTTGTTTTAGTTCAGCACAGGTGAGCTGTGTACAAGAATGAACAGACTGTCCTGTGATGGCAGTTGGACGCTTCAGACTCCTGCAGTTCAAGCAGAAACCATCTCACCCCAACTATGACCCCACTACTGGACGGCAGCGATGAGATCATGCAGAAACTGCATGAAAATGGGCTGACGTTGGCATGAAGGCCAAGAGCAAGATGGCCCCTGGCTGCTCAGTGTTCCAGTCAAGAGCAGGCATGAGCACACGTTCTGCCCTCTTCATTCTGAGAAATGGCCCATGGAATCCAACATAAACGTCGAAGTGAAGAACTGCACAGAACACACTTCCATTTTCCTTCTCGCATTTATGTGTGTGCACACTGCCCGCACAGTGTGTGCACCATGTGTGTGTCTGGTGTCCACAGAGGTCTGTACAAGACACTGGCTTTCCTGGAACTGCAGAGACAGATGCATGTGAGGGGCCACGTGGGATCAAACTCTGGCTGTCTGCAAGAGCAGTCAGTTCCCGACACTGGCTTCCTCTTTAGTCTTGAGCACCTCACAGCTCTTGGCCGAGCTTTGGAGTACCTGTGTTCACCAGACACTGAGCTAAAGCAGCTTACTGACAAGAGTTGTTGGGTTTTTTAAATACATTTATTAACCAATGTTAACACAGTAAATGAAATCTATATATTGCTAGTCAGAGCAGCTTACAAAATGCCAGAACGCATCCTAGAACTGGACAGCCACAATGGGTACTTACAATGTGCAGAGTGGCTAAACTCAACACGTGATAGAGCTTTATGACTGCAGAAAATTTTAATGATTCCTAAAACAATCAATTGTAATTTTACCTAAAACTTTTACAAAACCAGGCCACAATCTCTTTTTTTAATTTTGTTTTTTTTTTTTTTTTAAACACACAGTTTTCACACTGTAGTAACTTGGAAATGTGCAGCCGTGTCAACAGAGACAAGAAGCCAAAGTAACAGGAACCTCACTTTCATGCAGCTATCAGGTAAATAGTACATACTCTGGAATGATTTTACACCAAAAATATTCTCACAATAACTTGCTCTCACAGGGGTGGATCGACGTCTGAAAACCTGAAAACAATCAAAGACGGTCAAGTGTCCTTGTTGGGGCAGTGCGGCAGCAGTGATGGCACACGGCAGCGGGAGGGGGCGGTGGTGCCAGCTACTGCAGTTACTTTCTAACCTGGGGGAGCTCGTGGGCTACGGGTGGTTTATACAAAAGAGCACGCCCCGCGTGGCAGTAGTTACACCGGCTGCAATGGCATCTGTAGGAGCATGGCGCCGGGGCAGGAGGTCTCATGGACGGCTCCTTACTTTCATCTTTAGAGTGACCCTGATGGACCGGAGAAAAATGTCTTAAAGGCTTTTCTCCCGACTCTTTCACTTCTGTTGTGAGTAATTGCTTTAATAAATATCAAAGGTCTAAATAAATATTTACAAATTATTTCTCTAACCTCAAAAAATAACTAAAGGATAAAGTAGGAATTTGGTTTGGTCTGTGATGGGCCTTGGAGGAGAAAAAAAAATTGGTGCAATAGTTTTAAAGAAATTTAATTTTCCTGGTTGTCTTTTATATATCTATGTATAAAAAATGTTATTCACCTATCGATCCATTCCTACCAGTAATGCTTCTTAACCAGACATCCCGCAGAATACAGACTTTGTACAAATCACGGTATCTTTAATACAAGGAAAGTAGCATGCATTCTCACTGTGTACAGTGAGAGATTTGTTAGTAGCAATGACCCTCCCCTACAACACAACGGCTTCTGTGACACGCAAGTGCTCTCTCCCTCTGAGGAGACACAGGGCTGGGTTAGGGTGGCACTGGGGAGGGAGGGAGGAAGGGAGGGAACTCAGTTATAAACTCGTATGCCTCAGCTGTAATTCCGTGTTCTGAGTACAGGTAGTTTTTGGCTTTTGTTTTTTGTTTTTTGCTGCTGATTTTGTTACAAGCACTCATGTCAGGACAAAGATGAAATGTGCAAACTTTAAAATTTAAATATTCATTTTTCTCTAAGATCCAGCTCAGTAAAAGATTACCCCAGTTTCCCTGCAATTTTAAACTACAAGATCAAAGCTAATAATTTGTTATAAAAGTTATATATTGAAAAGAAATAATGAAAACACAATTGGGAAATATTTAAGAAAAAATATGCAGGGCTAGCCCTGCTGTGTCAACCCTGTTCCCCATATTCAATCACATGCCGCCAGCACAGCCACAGGCAAGACCTGTGGACAGTGAGCAAGCTGCACACAACCAGCTCAGCAAGGTCACGGCCAGGTAGTCTGTTCTGAAGCATCTGCCGCTCCTACATTCAGCTCTGCTCTGTCTGTTAGACTCACTCGTATTCACCTGTCTTTTTTTTTTTCTTTTTTTTTCTTTTTTTAAGATCTGTTGTTTAAAGGTTAAAATTTCTGTAAAACCTAAAAATGTTTTAAAATTTGCTGAAAATGCAACAAATCCTCAATTAGATTTATTTAGAGTAATACCCTCCATTGATGTTACTTCAGCCCCCGAGAAATGCCGGAGGAGCATTAACAAAAGATTTAAACTACTGTGCAAAATTTCACCACGAAAAGTGTTTTTAAAGGCTGGTGCAAAATGGGAAGCAAATTCTAAACAATTTTGGCTTCTTGGGAACAAAAACCGCTGCGTGTGAGGGTGGCGGCAGGCTCATCTCTTCCGGCGGCAGGTGCGCTTGTGCTCTGCGTGCCAGTGCTCCTGCTGGCACTTGATGGAGCAGTAGGATGTGTTCCAGCAGCAGTGGTACATGGCCTCCTCCTCACAGTTGTAGCACTGCAGGGCAGGGGGTACACATGAGGCCAGCATCAACAGCTCAGGGACTGCTATGCTTCTAAGGCTTGCAAAGCTCTCTGTGGCTCAGGCTAGCCCACAGGGGCATGCGCACTGGAATATCTTATGGGGTCAGAGCTCTGTGTTTTCCCAGCATTGCATGCCTGGGTCTCTTATGGGCTCATCCCACCAGCTCCAGTGTCAGCTGCCCCTGCCCTCCTGCAGCTCTTCCCTCACATTCCTGATCAGCTGAATCCCCTGAGGAGGGGCATGCACAGCTCTGTTCTTGCACACATCACACCCCTCTACTGCATATACATGATTGACACCTAGCACCCGTGGTCTCCATCCCTCCCTGGACATTCATTTGGTGTGTGGGTATTCGGGATTAAGTGTGTTAGGGAAACACAGTACTGTACAGACCTACAGAGATCCTTCCTTCACTATTCCACCAGGGACAGCAGGGTCAAAGGTGGCTAGACTGTTAGAGGTGAGAGGAGAAATGAGGGAAGTTCATGCTTGAGTTTAAGCAGGCTGGGCTGGTGGGCTAATGGCTGCACCACCGTGGATGCCTGCAATGAGGATGAGCAGCAAAGCCAGAGTGACCAGGCTATGCTTCTAACCCACTAGACTATAGCGGTCCTTTGCACTTGGGCTGACAGACTTGATGGTGGCCTAGAGTCCCAGAGAAGGACCTAGAACATTCTCTTACACTGGGCTGGTAAAAATTCAACCTTCCAGTTTTCCTCTTGGTTGTAATATTTATTTGATATTTTTTGTCAAAATTAATATTTTAAGTTTTGTGATTTGGGTACATCAGCCACGGCAGTGCCTGCCATACTGCTGCTGGGAAGGTGGCATGAGGTTAGGTTAGCCGCTCAGGTTGGAATTTAAATCTTGGGCTGTGTGGCTCTAGACTACCTTATCTCACCTCCTGTTTTCCCTGACTGCCCTACCTTCATCCCTTTCCCTGCAAAGGCTCTGGGGACCCAGGTTTCCCAGCATGCTTCTCACTCTTCAACTCTTCTGGCACCTGGCATTTGTGTGTGTCCCTTCCTGTCCCCCTATAGGAGTCCTTACTGTGGTGGGAGACAACATTCTGAGCAGAAAGCTGGGGCTTGGATCCTGATTTAGGACAACCCCACCTTCCATGGGTCTTCGCTGTCATTCAGTGTCAGAAGTTGTACTGTGCTCCTGTCTGTGAGGCTAAGGAGCAGTCCTCCAGCACCCGTATTTCCTTTTGATTTTCTGTGAACTTAGAGTCATGTCTTCAACATATCTAGTGTTTTCGGTAAAACAGAATCACCAACATGGTGTCTGGACCTTCTGCCACTTGCTTGAGCACACCTGGGCCCATCTGGTGACATCTGTCTCCTCAGCCAGCAGTTCTTCCCACCAAGCATCTACACAGGTTTCTGGGTATGTGCCCAGATGCCCTTGTCGCTCTTGCTAAGTCTTTAAAACAATTTTTTTCTTACCACATACTTCATGAAAACCATACACACACACACACACACACACACAATCTTAATAATAGAAGCTAGGTAAAAGGAAGAATTATCATGAAATGCTATATAGAGTATCATCTAAATTGAAACCAGGTTAGGAACTTAAAATCAGGACTACGGGGCTAAGAGAGTAGCCCAAGGCTGTGTGCAGGAGCCTCTATCCCAAGGGGAAGAAAGGCTTAGAAACAGGACTTGGTGACACTTCCAGTCCTACTGAAGGGTGGGGACTTGCCAACCAATGACACACACTTACCAAAAGCAAGAGGAAGCAATTTCTGTAAACCACCATAACTGAAGTGCCTGGCACAGGGACACCCCCACAGCTTTTAAGCTTGGACACTACAGACGTCTCTCACGCAATGTCTGCTTGCTGGAGAAGCTGCAGGTGACGGCATCAGCAATGCCCTGCCTATCCTGAATGCTTTATTGTCAGGGTAACTCTTCTGGGGGACCTGTGTGTGCGTGCACGTGCGCTGTGCCTGTCTCTGAGCTGACCGCACAGCACGGACAGTGTACTCACCCACTGCTTCTTCTTGGTCTGAGAAATGAGCTGCTTGTGCTGTGCCGCTAGCTTCTTGATCTCCTCTACAAATTCCTCCTTACACTTCTCCTTCACCTGCTTACACTTTCTGTCCATCTCACCCTGCATGTTGGCTACGGCTTTATTTACAGCTTGTCTTTTTTCCTCTTCCATTTCAGAACGCAACTGAAATGAAGACAGTGACAGATAAGACACATGTAAACAAGGCCTGGCTGCTGGGATTAGGCTCTGCTCCCACTATTTTGGTACACATAAAGATGTTAGCAAGAAAGTATTACTAATTATAAACTATGAGGGCTACGGGCTCAGCCACTCCTGGGAGAAGCTGCTCCACTCTCCACCGCCCCCCCAGCAATGCACAGCCCCACCTTTTCCAGCGCTTCACGGACCACTCTTTCTGTTTCACGCTTGTGGTCCGACTTCATCCTGTCTTTAAAGTCATTAAAAATTTTGGTGTACTTGTCGTGGCACATGCTCTGACAGACGCCATCGCTAGTCGTCTGGGTGCTTCGGTGCAGCATTCTTGGGGAAGAGGCACTTAACTTCTTGGTCTGGGTTGACACTGACACCCTCTCAATTGGCTGAGGCATTGTGGGGATTTCCTGGCTGGAACTTACTGCTTCCGTTTCTGGCTCTGGTTCCTAAAGTGTTTAGAAGCAAAACAGGGTAACATAACTCGCCCCAATTCAATTAAGATAAAAAATTCAGTGTATGCACACATGCATGTACACACACACACACACACACACACACACACACACTGCTGTTACCAAGCAAGTAATTAAGCTGGTCTCTTGTTATATTTTATCACAATTAAATAAACTCCCCAGCCCCAACCAGTGAATGAAAAAGTATAGAATTAATAGCATAAGAAAATTCTAAACAAAAATATCATTTATAATTTCACTGTAAACATGATGGATATCACTTTTAAAGTAAAGTTTTTGGTTTGTAAACTATAAAATCATTATCAATTTATAGTCCCTTCCTAGTGTGTCCTAAATCACGCCTCACTGAATGTGTCTGACATGTATCCAGATTGACAGTTTAAAACATGCTCCATTCATACAGAAAAGGAAAGCTTGACCACGGTCTCCTTGTTTTAGCGTTGGCATGACTGGGTTATCAATACTGCTGTTTTACACAATGCCATGAAAACACCAGGTTCTCGGAACGCAGCAGCGCCCTGCTCGCTCCCCGGCCTCTGCTCCCCGGCTGCTTACTGGGGACGGAGACTGTGCGCTCGCGTGCTGGTCGAGCAGCAGTCCACAACGACAGGAGTCGGGAGACTGGGCCTTAACTTGACGGATATTACTTGACTGTCTTGAGCGTACTTTGAGACTCTTTCCTCTTTCGATTGCCACCTGGACACTGTGAGGTGGGCAACTTACTTCCTTTTTGGGCTCCACACTCTGATTACGTCGTCCTTTCTTTGCTCTTGGCTCTTGAGTGACCTTCAGCTGTGGGCATTATAAAAGTAATATCTTATTATTTGGCACACTGGGAGATACCTCTGTGTTGAAAATACTTGTAGTGGACCCGCAGGAGAGAAGGGAGTCTTTCCATCCACTCAGCAGCCACTTGCTTCCTTATTGCTGTGGATTGGTGGTGAGCCAGTGGACCCGCAGAGCCGAGCGGCGCACTTACTGTCCTCCACCGGCTGGCTCAGGCTCCAGGTCACTTCTACCCACTCACATCTTTGCACTGGTTTGGTTACTTGTGCAGAGAACTTTACAGATGTTTGTAGGAAAGGGAAAGAAGATGTCAAAACCTGTTTATGACAGTGAGGAGGGTACATGGAGAATCAGAATCAGCAGGACCTTCTTACCAACACCGGTGACTCACCTGTTCATTACTGGTGGAGGAGATACTGGATTCTGCCTCTTCCTCACCTCGGTCCTCATTCTTAGACTTCCAGAACCTTCCTTCACGGAGGAACCGCTGGTGCAGTTCCAGCTCGTCACAAGCCTTCTTCCAGCCCATGCTGCGTTTCACATGCAGTCGGTGAACATTGACCGTGATATCCTGAATGTTTTCAGAAGGAATCCAGGCCCTGTGGGAAGCATTGGGAGGTGTAGGTAGAAACCACCATAGTGCTGGGGAAGGTTAAGAGCATGGTGTGGACTCTGCCTACTACAGCAACTTGACAAACTCTTAGCCAGTAGACAGGAGGTGAGCAGCCAGTTCCCAGGACACACTGACTTGCTCACTGTCCCCTTTGTCAGCTCAGCTTGCCATTGTTCATAGAGACACTTTTAAAAAAGTATTACCTATTGTGTTAGATAAAGTAAGCTTGCAGGAGCCATCCTGCTGTACGCTGATCAATATTATGGAACCATTTCAAAATTAACAGAATTTTTCAAAATGAACACACACACACCACCTGGTAACTGGAAGCAGGTGATACATGTTTCTGAGACATGGTGTCTCTGCCTTTATAACTGAGCTAAAGAGGTGACAGGAGATAAAGGTGATCTAAACATGGAAGGCATGAGCTCCTGTTGTACAGGGGCAGTCACCAAAGTACATTAATGACCAGCTTCAGTGATAAGGTGTGCAGAGTGGTCTGGCTATCTACCAGGATGGATGATCCTTCCCTTACATTCTCAACCTAATTTAATACATTTCCATGTATACGTTTCAGTTTAAATTAACACTGGGTACTGTGAGCTATACAAAAAATAAAAGAACAGACACCCAACAATTTAAGGCTAGTATAGTAGTAAAGATGTATTAACTGATTCGTGACTTACTACAAAGGACCCCAACCTACTGGCCATCTTTCTTACGGCCCCCAGCTGGGGTCACGCCATCTCTAGTACTTTATAGCAAAAAGGGTCCGGCTGCCCTAAGGAAGCTGACTGGTCCAAAGCAGCCGGCCATCTTACAGATCCCAGAAATGCCCAGTCCAACAGGCCCGTGTGTCAGGCGACAGTTGGCTTCTCCTGGAGGCTAAATCAGCTCTTCACAATCTAGGGGGGGGAGGGATTCCAAAATCATTTGCTTTACTTTTTCTGCCTCCTATGAGTAATACAATATACTATCAAAAACACATTCCTCAAAACTAGCAACTAATGCCTCCTTGTGAGATGTATTCTTTTGGTATGAATTCATGATTACAATCTGTTTATTTTCAATACATCAAATACTCTCAAGAAGACGGAATTTTTACTGTGTGTCCTAAGCCATCATTCATGTTCTATTCTATCCAGATCAAGGACTCTGCACTACATGGTACAGTGTCAGGTCTATTGAGAGGCCTGACCATTCTTCCTATCTTTACACCATGACTCATCACGAGCTGGGCTTACATTTGGTTTAACTTAGTGTGAGGAGCGCCCAGCCAGTGTGTGTGGATGACAGAAGTCAGTGCAGAGACTATGACACATTGACAGACACTGACTGACCTCACTGGCATGTGCACAGTAGCCCTCTGAGAGACCCTGAAACCAACTCCATACGATGTGTGAAGCTTGTAATGCTAAAGCTTAGCTCTTTATCAAAGCTAAAATGTTCACTCTGTAGTAAAACTGTAGTTTCTGGCTGCTAAGTGCGTCTCCACAAGTGACAAAGCAAGACACTTGGAGTACTCACATGGGACATAAGGTAAATGGTAAAGTAGTGGGGGAAACATGGCCCTTTGTTTTGAAGCTTCTCCTACACTACTGACCTTTGCCCAAGACACAGAGCCCTAAGGAGACGTTCAGACGGCTGACTTTTAGTGTGACTCTACTTACGAACCTTTTCTGGTTTTATCCCTGGACTCTCCAATGGGAATTCTCAAAAGTTAAATTCACTTTTCTAATCCAAACTAATTGTAATGATACTTAGGAGAACACTGTTACCATCTTAACTTTTAATGTTCAATATTGTTAGGGTCTTAATTCACAGTGAGAACTCTGTATGTCATCCTGCAGTTTGGTATCTTTTATGAAATATGTGAAGTAATTTTATAGTCAACTTCTTTGTTTACAATAATACATTTTCTGTATTCCACATATGTAAGTTACTAGGCTTTACGAACTCATGCCTGGGAATGGAGATGATGTGCGCTGTCCCTCTCCTCCATATTCATTGGGCTTGGCCACATCTTAGCCTGAAGCTATAATCCTGAACTGATTGTTTTTGCCTGTTAGTAGGGTCATGGAGAAGACTCAAATACCTGTGCATCTTTACAGTGTGAAGCAGCTGTGCTTGAGGACCCTCCCATGCCCTGCATGATGGGTTCAATTTCAGCACAAGTTTGTTCTGCACCTGAGGACCAAGCATCCCACTGAAATTTTCTGTTTACAATACTGAAAACTTACATAAATTATTACTAGCTACAGGCATGTGTGAATTTGAAACAAACGTGGCACTCCTGTCTCTAAGAACAGTCATCCACACATTCATAAGCTCAGCTCCGGCTACTGCACGAACTTGGGAATTACCTCTGGTGGTGATGGCCAAAGAAGCGAACATCAACTTGATTGTCTTCTTTCTGCATGACTTTGGCTGGCCAAAACCCAAAACCTTTCATTTTAGCCCAAACCAGTTCATGATTAGGTATCTGAAAATGATATGTTATTTCTTTTAATATTGAACTACTTAAGTAGAGAAAACATGGATTAAGTAAGACATAATCTAATTTCCTTTTAACTAAGAAACATATAAAAGTATGTTTTTTCTTTTGAAATCAACAAAGTACCCACAATTCATATGTTTAGGAGAAAACATAATTATAGACTATTTCCCAGATGAGGCAGACACTGGGAGAAGGTTGCCTCTAAATCCAAGAGCCCTGTGCATGACAGCAGTGAGTGGAGCGCACTGAGTGTGGGCCAGCACCGCCTGGGTGTGATAGGAAGGGGAGAATTTTAGGCACATGGAGACTTTTCTGATTATGAGGCCTCCTAAGTTCACCTGACGTCAGAGTCTCTGGGAATTCTGCCCTCCAGCACCCACAGACTCTGCCATTTCAGGTCTCTTGTTGAAAATGAGAGGAAAAATCAAAGATTCGCTCTCCTGTTTATCAAGGGACCCAGGGCATGGTCTTCCTAAGCGCTGTTTGAAATTCAGAACTGAGAAACAATTGTTGCTTTGTCATGTTTCATCTGTGCATACTCATTAAGATCACATGGACTATATGATGTAAAGAAATCTATTTCACAGGTTATTATCATCCTTAAGTAGACAGGGAACAACTCATCCAAGCAGTTCTCTATAAATGAAAATCACAAAATTCCACATACGCAAGGGTAGCAGAACCAGTTGTCAGGCCGCGCATTTGACAGATAGAAGCAGTTCTTGCAGAGCTGCAGCTCGTCCAACTGAAAAGCAAAGCAACGGGTTGAGCCGCGGCAGGAGAGATGCAGCTATGTGGGACAGCAGCACCCATTCTCTGGCCCGCCCTTAATCTAGTGCACTGCAACTGAACATCTTCGTATGAGAGAAGGCCTTGCCACTGCAGGACCCCTCCACTCACAAGCCAGGTGACAGTGCCCTTCCCTTGCTGTGCCCACTGTTGACCCTCGCTTGTAGTGTTTTCTACATATCTGCACAGGTTACTTCTTTCTTTCCCTGTTGTCAACCATTCTCCAGCAGATGGCTCTCCATGCCCTGGAGTCTATACCTACATCGCCATTCCACTCCCAACACAGCAGTGAGCCAATAAGACTGTTTAATAACTAAAAGCTGAATTTGAAATGAACTGAAGGAATCAAACTCCTCACATGAGATTTTTTACAGAATAACTTGGAGGTGTTTCACCTCCTGTACGCACATAGACTTTCTTCTCCGCCCTAACTGGCTTTGCCATGTGGCCTTCATTCTAAGACATGGCTCTGGCTGCAGAGGGCAGCTAGCTCACATCTCAACACCTCGCCAGCACCCATATCAGCAACTAGCAGTGCTTCAAAGTTACTAAATTTACATAACATCTTTTGTAAGTTTTTCCAGAAATATTTTATTTACCTACTTTCCATATATGCCAAACATGAAAATCAAATTACATTCAAAGGAGATGCCATAAATAAGATATAGCAAGGAAGGGCAGAAGCCTTAAGATTTGGATGATAGCAAAGATTTTAATGATTAGGTGTGAATGGTAAGTACCTCGTGACACGTGTCTTTATACAACATCCTTGCAATGTCCGCTTGCTCACTGTCTGCTGTAATTGAAGATAAACAATCTATCATCAATACTCCAGAAGCCACCGCCATTGACTCAAGTCACTCTACTGTCATTTCAGTTTACCGAATGGTGACACAGTCATCTCAAAACACCCAGTTTATATAATGTTCAGGTGGCACAGGCAACACAATTACTAGAGAGTGATTTTTTTGAGAATGAGATCTTTGTAGGAAAGCATCAGGATTTCTGAAGTGCCTGGAAAAACCCTCTTAGCTAAGACAAAGCATGTGGGTGGGAAGACTGCATTTCACTGAGGAGATAGCTCAGTGTAGACTGCTTAACTGAAGTGCACAAGTCCCTGGGCTAGATCCTCAGCACCAGAAAAAAAAAAAAAAAAAGGTCAAAAGCATGTTTTCCCCATGCAGGGCACTGGCCGTCACCTCTCTAAGTCACACCAGGAAGCACCCATCAGTTTAAATTCCAACATCATTACTCATGTATGGATTACAAGGAACTGTGACAGATACTCTCAACATAGAATTTGACATTTTCAAACTGTACACAAAGAAAAGGATGGAACCTCCATAGAAGATCACTGTGTTGTGGAGAAGCAGCTGTGCGTCAGCCTTGAACTCCTCGTAACTCCGGTACTTCCCCTCATTCACCTTCTGTGGGGGTAAAAGACAGGACTTCAGAAGGGGACACAGCAGAAACTGCCCAGATGACATCAGGACTCCTGCTGCCTGCATCAGAAATGACAGGACCACAGATAGCACCGTGACCAGTGTGTCAACTTCCCACAGTGGACTGCACAGCTGCCTCGCCTCACCTGCAGCTGTGGTGGCAGCTGCTGCTAAGCTTTGCCAATAGGAAATGATCAGAAGAGAGCAGGGCTACATGCCTGCCATCTTCCTAAATGAAGACAAAGGAAGAGCCATTGGCTTCCATAAGTCACCAAGCCTCTAAGATGGGATTCTGAGCTGGACCAGGCATTGGCTTGCAGTGAAGTCTCAGGAGTTCCTCTATAGACCAAGACAATGCATGGCTTTCTCTACATTAGTGAGAAACAGAAAAGAACTTCCTTCAGTGCACTCTTTGTAGCTTGGCCTTTGGTAGCCAAAGAGAATTTGGAGGGGTATTTCCCTGTTGTAGAAAGGAGCCCAAACTTTTTCAAGTACTTTATATAGAGCTAAGCTACCTGGAAATAGCAAGAAAGAATTACTGAATTTCAGAATTGGGCATAAAAATGGCTTGGAAAGCCAAGTCTTCTAAGGAATGTTCACATACCATGTTCCTCCCTTGCGCCCACTCATGAAGCTTCTTTTCTGTATAGTACTAGTTCAACTGCTTTTTCTTCAATGAAAATTCCCAACTCTCCTAGGTCATTACCTACACAGCCTGCAGAGAATTACAGGGCATGTGGCACTGGCCAGCTTTGATGCTTCCCTTCCTGTATTCCTACCTCTAATGGGCTGGTGTACACCAGGCACTGGACCCGTTCAGGAGCTTGCCCAGCTAAGTACCTAGCCATGGTGCCCACAAAGCACCTCCTGGTGAGTTCTGCTCTAAACCATGATTTAGGTTTTGGATTTTAAAGTGGATCACATAATATTATATTATATTATTATATATATATATTATACAAGGCCAAAGCATTAACCCAGATAGCATCAACCCACTTCACAGGGAGCCTGACAGGATCCAGAAACCTTCATGGGAGGGACAATGGCAGTGGGGTGTAGGGAATTTGGGCAGGAAGGGGCTATAGGAGTCCAAACACAGGGCAGGGAGTAGGGCTTCACCTTTAGATCCTCAAGCTCTATAATGGAGCACAAGACAAAGGTATATACCTGGGGTATAAGGGCAGCACAAATTAGACTTGATGGATTTTTAAAAAGGATATAAAGTTGGGTGGATAGATAAAAGGGTTGGATCCGGGAACAGGTCAGGAAGAAGGTGAAGATGGTCAAAAGTAGCTTTGCAATTCTCAAAGATCTAAGAATTACTTCTAGCTTCAACCCTAATTTTATGGTTTCCCAAGACAGTAAATCTATTCTACATCCTAAGTTTTATCTGGAACAAGTACACTACTAAAGTAGAAATTAGTAGTTCAGAAATTAATACTTTACATACAAAATGTCAAGCTGCCCAGGCTAGAATGTGCTTCCTGTAATCAATAAATATCAGGAGCTGTAAGTGGTTGAAAGTCATGCCTTTTGACCTTTGCATTATACTATGTGACATTTATAGGCAGGAATGTGTCAATCAGCAGGAATAGTGGCACAAATGCATGGTCCACCGTGACACCGCGACCACCACCATCGTGCATGCTGTTGCTTACCGTCTCACCTGGTAGGTAGATAGACCCAGGGAAGTGGAAGTAAAGGAGCCAAGTTACCTCTTGTATGGCAGGGACGTCAACAGCTGAATGGACCAGCCTCCGGTACATTGGATGCTTACTGTCTTTTCCTTTTTTATTAAGGTCTATAGCCTAAAAAGTTTTTAGATATATAAAGTGACATGTAAAACACCAATTCCTAAAAGTCAAAATATTTTATAATCTTAGACATTCTTTACAATTAATGGAGAATGTGTACAGGTAATGCGGCATTCTTCAAGGTTTAACAGAAGAGCTATGAGAAATGCAGTCTGTGCGATAGCTATTGCAAATGTTCATTTTGATAGATTAATATTTAAAAATGTTTTAATTAGATACAGCCAATATAAAATGCTTATGTCAAACACAAAATCAAAGCAAAAGGCAAAGTACAGTCCAACACAAAACATTTGTTGTGGATAATGAATAAAACAGCCACCAGACGAGATAGCACATGCCTCTTATCCCAGCACTCAGGAGGCACGTCCAGTCTGGGGTACACAGAGAGACCTTGTCTTGAACACCAAACTAGACATTGCCAAATGTGTCAGCAGAAGTTGCCATAGTTCCCACTGTAGGAGCCATAGCACAAGGAGCCAGAGCACACACTCACCCGCTCCTTCATGCGAGAGACGATGAACCTCAAGTACGTGCCCATCTCCTGCTTGTTAGAGTGTTTCTTCTTAATGCTCTGGGGGAGAAAGAAGAGGCCAGACAAGTCCGTCACTTATGTGTCTATATGCAAAGGACTAGAGCATGCAAATAATCTGTTATTACTTCCCTCACTTGATAAAGTCTATGGTACTCACAAAACAGGAGTAGTATTTCCCTCAAAAAGATGGGAATTGAAAAATATGTTGTATTTGACATAGTGCCTAAGAAATGAAAATTTTCCTTTTTCTTGGTATTTTAACTTCAAAGTACTTTCTAATGAAAAGAAATAATACATGTAAAGGGAATCTCTGAGTTTACCAAAGGTCAGCGGTTCAAGTCTTTCAGGGAACACTGCAAATTGATACTACCAAACAGTTTCAGCATATCGTAAAACTAACCAGTTGATGAAGTGTGCATGGTGGGTGCACTAACATATCTGTTTTTCATGCTATACACACGATTAGCTCATACAACCAAACTAACAGAAATAAATTTCTACTAATTAGATTATTTTTTTATCTCTCAAGAAAACTGGATTTCAGATTTCGTGTCATTCTTTAGACATTTTAGAATCTCAACCAAATGTCCTGTCAGAGCTAAGGCACACAGCAGGCCAGAGCACGATTATATCACCCTGCTGCAAGAGGAATGGGTCTGGCCCTATTTTAAACAATGTCACAACTTTTCAGCCACTAGATTATGATTTTCCACTGCTAATATCATTTCTACCAGAAAGCTGTACACAAAGGAAGTTATTTACACACACAAAGTAATTTTAATATGCTAAATATGGAGAGAAAAAGAAATGTTCCCAGGTTCACTACATATGCATATAAAAATATCTAATAACAATTTGACTTATTTACTATCAAGGATCAATCTCAGGTATTTCTTTTATTTTTTGAAATAGGGTCTCATTACGTAAGCAAGGTTGGCCTGAACCTTGCAATGCACCTAGCCTGGCGCTGAGCTCGCCTGGCTGAGTGCTGTGTTACAGACTTTACCACTTAGCTCTAGCCTTCCTTCCATTTGCCTTTCTCACCTAGACGCTTTGGCAGAGTGAAGCACACTCCATCTCTCTCCCCCTTAGCCCTATGGTCTGTGCCACCATGCAGCACGGATGGCAAGGGGTTAGACATGGGATGAAATGGGTGAGAAGTGCTTTCTCTCAGCATTCAGGAAAACAAGTCTACATCCCATAAAAAGGGAGCATGAAGACACATGCTCCTAGGCAGGCTGTCCTGTCGGATCTACTCTACCACATTGTGGACACAACATTAGTGCTGCTGACCCCAAATGATCAGCCTCACTAAATGAGAAATGTCCAGACAGTCATCCACTATAGTATCAAATTGGGTACAGTCTGTAGTTCATTTCAAGGAAATACACAATCAACTCTTCTTGAAGCACTAACATATACTCACTAAATCCTGAAGCTAGCTCTGCATGAATCGAACATGGCAGGAGCGGCTAGCTTTTCTGAACTGTCCTTTGAGTTACTCAAGCCCAGCTGGGTTATCTGCAGCTGCCTGGCTGGCAACAGTGGCCTCGGTTCTTTGAACTTTATCTATGCACCCTTGCTCTAAACATAATCCCATGGAATATTTCACTCTGCTGACTTAAATCTAAGTTCTGCTGATGTCAGTGCCATACAAAATAAAGCAACACTGTTTTGGTTTTTTTTTTTTTTTTAATGTGCATATTGCTATGGCTAAAACATCCTCAGTAGACTCTTCTGTCTTTAAAACACCCCACAACACCAAGGGAACTAAGCTGAGGTTCAGGGAGCACATCCCCCCACTTCCCCCCCTCTCACCTTCTTAAAGGGTCTGTGTTCAGTTCTTTCTGGCTTTATCTGTCCAGTCAGGGTTACTTATCATACATAGCAGTGCTACTTGGGGAAAGAGTCTTGAGTCTGGAACTTCCATTTCACTGGGATACACAGTAGGACAGAAGATGACAACTAGTTCTTCCTCTGTTGAAATCTCTGCAGCAAGTGGCTGCAGTCACAAGTGAAGATGTGATAAGCCTGAGAAGTGACTATTGCAGAGCAGAGTGACAGGAAAGGCCAGATAGGGCTCACCCCTTAACTACTGGCCAGATGCCTTCATGTGTTACTTCAGAAAACTCTTACCCTTGCCTGATCAGTTCTCCTCAGGCTCAGACATTCCATTTTAGTCTATCACATCAATACCAGCTGAGAAGCCTTTAGATACAATGTCAGTGACCACTTATATAAAGTCCTAAAGCAAGCAAACTCTCCCGTGACAGAAGATGGAAAGGACAATGCCAGCTGTGCTGAAACATGCCCTGTGTGGTACTTGGATGCCACAGAGGGAGCTGTGTGTGCTCTTCTAATGCCCATCTCTCCTCAAAGGGAAACTCCCAACGTCTGTAAGTCACTTACAGGGCTCTGATCAGGCCGGTTGAAGGTAAAGACCAAGGTGTTTATAGTCTACATACTGTCCTCAGCGTGACCCACTGCCCAGGGTCATTAAATAACCAAAACCAAACCCAAGACCACAGGCACACACTGAGGCAGCACGTGAAGCTCCACCTGCTGCTGCACTCCTGAGTAAGCATAAAGTGGTTAGCCTCTGAAAACAACTGTTGAAGGCTACATCACAGTCCGCTTGAGTCTGTTGTTTCCATCCTGGCCTAGCTTTGCCCTGCTACTCACTGTGTGCATCAAACACACTGTGGAGGGAGGCTTTGATTTAAGCATCTGTGGGTTCATTTTAGCTGCTACAGCAGCAAATTCAGTGTCCTTGGTCACACGGGACTGACTCAAAAGAACTGCACGAGGAGACCGGCTTGTGGAGTACATACTTTTTACAGGAAACCCAATTCCTCTTTTCTGCCAACAGATAAGAAATCCTGCTTTCTCTCAGTCACACCACTAAGTGGTGGTAGTGACCACAGCACCGTGTCTGTACCCTTGGAGTGACAGAATCTGTCTCCCAGTGGGTGGGGAGTGCTGCTCAACGGAACCTCTCCCAGGGACGTATGGGAACAAAATGCAGGTTGCAAGATGCTCTTACACCTTTGTGTCTTGTAGGTTTTCTCCCCATTACCAGGTGTAATATTTTATAAAAAGAAACCCACAGAAGGCATGTATGCTGATGCACACCTTTGATCTCAGCACTTGGGAGGCAGAAGCAGGAAATCTTTGTGAGTTTGAGAAAAGCCTGGTCTACATGGAGAGTTCCAGAAGGACAGCCAAGGCTATATGGAAATACCTTGTTATCAAACACCCAAATGGAAAAATCCACAGAACAAGACTGCTGAGATGCCTTTAGGAAGCAGACAGGGCTGCCTGCTGAGGCACTGGCACAAGGGATGTAGGTGTAGGATCCTTAGGCCACCCAGGCATTCTAACAGTAGAGGAAAAGCTGCTCCAGCCCATGGAGGAACCGCTTTTAAAGCAAGCATGAAGGTCAGAATCACTGACAGACTGCTCCACCCCCACAACCACCCTTTGTCTTTCACTAGCTTTGAAGATTATGCTTGCTCTCCGGTGGAATAAGATTTCATTGGCATGGCCCTTCCTGGTCAAGAGGCTAGTCCTGCAGAACTACCAAATACAGCACTGACACAGGGAGAGGTCAAAGGACGAGTTGACCATGTCACGTCCTAGCGGTGGCTCCCTAAGCTAGGCAGCAAAGCACCCTCACCCCACTGAGCCCTCTGGCCTACTCTCCTTTTCTGTTTTCTGCCAAACACCCCTAGCCACTTGCTCTGCTCTTAAAAGGAAGGCACACAGGCAGTGAGCTCTGCCTGCAGAGCTCCAAGCCCCCTACCCCACACCATCTACTCTACACTGTGAGCAAGGAGAAACTGTGTATTTTCTGTTCACTAACACTACAAACCATAAACAAGGTTTGCTTAAGATCATACACATCCACTACAGGAAAAGCATAAGTACTATCTTCTCAGATCCTGAGCATTATAATAAACTTTGTGAAGACTCCATGGTTTTATTGAGAGCACTTGTCCTTGCAGAAGACCTGGGTTTGATTCCAAGGACCTATAATGATGGCTCACAACCATCTGCATCTCCAGTTCCTGAGGCTCCTCTGTGGATACCAGGCATACATTTAGTGCACAGACATACATGCAGGCAAAAAACTAGACATATTACATAAATATAAAGAAAAACGATAATAAAGGTCAGTTAACTTGTTACCCAGCCTCCAAAAGAGAAGTCACAGGATCTAATACACAATTGCTCAAACCGCCACACCATGCTTGTCACTTGGTTCCAAGCCTGTTTACCATAACACAGCTACATTTACCATGGAAATGCAATATATAAACCATATGACCTCTTTCCTTACCAGAGTGGGTTTAGGAAGCTTCAACAGTGATTAGATAACTATACCCAGGGTTTGACAGTTTCTGTCTTAGACTCAGTTTGAACAGCTTCTCCCCTTTTCAGAGTTTTTATTTCTTTTTTGTCTGGCTAAGCCCACAGGGACCAACAAAGCCACCTTACGACAGTATATGGTTCAGGCAGCATCATATTAAAAATAATTTTCTCTTTTAATTAAATTTATAGGATATAGGTATCTTTAAAGTAATGTGATCAATGGTCATTATTTTCGATATTATCATTTAAAAATAATAGCTTCTACTTCTATTTTCCTTAAAAGCCAACTATCCATTCTACCTTGAAAGCAAAGGTATTTACTTTTGGGATAAAAATATTAAAAAGTTGCCCACAATCATAAAAGTAACTGACCAAACAGCAAGAGTAGCCATTTCAAAGCAGATACATAAAAAGCAAAATAGGATCTAAACAGCTTTCATTTATCATCTGGTCCCATCTCACTGTGAGCATTAACTACCAACCACTCTGCTTCAGTAGGAAACACTATACTACCCATGTCCCCAAAGCACAAAGTGGGTACAGAAGTAGCCCCAGCTCTTCCTCCATGAGACAACTTTCAAGTACCCCAACACTGCAGTCAGGGGGCTTGCTTCCACATTAGGGCCTCTGAGCAGTCACCTGACTCTCCGCTGCTCCTCCACATAGACTCTATGGTTAGCTTTAATAGTAGACAAATCCTGTTCCTTTGATCTCCACCTGCCTAACGGGCACATTGCAACCCATGTGGGACAGAAAAGGCAACAGGGGTTTGACATAGGACTTAAAAGTGAGCTTTAAAAGGCCGGTGTCTGAGAAGGCCAGATACACTAGGTGCTCTGGAGCTGGTGTTACAAGCAGTTATGATCTGCCTGTCGTGGAGTACTGGGAATTGAACCTCGGTCCTCAGAAGGAACAGTATACACTCTGAAGCACCGAGCCATCTCTCCAGTCTGGAATTCTGAAGTTCTTCTCTTTGTTTTGGCATATGTTCAGAAGAAGTTGTGGCAGCAGGGGGTCTTGGGCTAGAGGCCTCAGTGGACACTTTAGAGTTAAGGCCAAGGGCTAGGGAGTCACAGGCTGCAAACTCAAGGAGCATTGGAGCTCAGACCCAAGACATATCATCATCATCATCATCATCATCATCAGCAGCAGCAGCAGCAGCAGCAGCAGCAGCAGCAGCGTTTATCTTTTGTTTTCTTATATTTCTTATACTTCCATACTTTACTACTGAGCTACATTAATTTACCATGCAATTCATACAAACATTTTTTTTCACAGAGAAAAATGCCATGTAGATATTTAAGAAGGGATGAGTACTTTCCAGATTTTTAAAGGACCTATGGGAACAATCTTATGTTTCACGCTTTAAGTGGATACTTTCATTCAAAAGTAGTATGTGATGTATGTGATGTGCGTGTACAGTGACTAATGTCTGTGTGTGATGTCTGCTGTAGTGTGTGATTTGTGTGTATGTGGGGGAGATGTCTAGGATTTGTGTATATAGTATATCTAATGTAGCATGCATGATGTCTAAAATGACTGGTGTGTTGTGATATGTATATTTGTAGTATCTGGTATGTAGGAAGTATATACAGTGTGTGGTACATGTGATATATGTTTGGTGCGCACACACAGACACACACTATATGGGATGTAAAGTGATGTAGTTTAGTCAGATGAGGTGATGAATAGTCAAGTGGTATTTTTGGTATTCCTTGTGGGCAAACCTCCAAACAGGATTTCATCTGAGGTCCAGAAACAGAGAAGGGAGCAAGGAACTCACCCAGACCCTCTGACTACTGCCTTCCTGGTATTCACTGACTATGCAATCACATAACAACTCAGTGTCTTAACTGCTGCCAATGCACACTAGAGTTCACAGGGTAAAATGTGTTTATGAACTTAACCTGTGTCACTATAATGAATCTACAACTCCTAGTCAAAAAACTCAAAATGAACCTAGAGAGGAGAATGAACATATTAAAAGGAGAGAGAAGAAGATGGGGCCCACTCTGAAACCCCAGTTCTGTCTGTCATAATCTTCCCTGCTTTATGGTACTGCTCCTCTTTTAGTCTTCTGATGTTTCATGAGGGATAGAGAGCAAGTGTCACTCTCTCAGATAGTAAGGTTACTGCTCTCACAGACAGAGCTTGCTACAGAATCTGTACACTAGGAGAATGTTTGTGTCTACGTTTAGAATTAATTTATTCCTTCCTTCCTTCCTTCCTTCCTTCCTTCCTTTCTTTCTTTCTTTCTTTCTTTCTTTCTTTCTTTCTTTCTTTCTTTCTGAGACAGGGTTTCTCTGTGTAGCCCTGGCTGTCATGGAACTCACTCTGTAGACCAGGGTAGTGTCGAACTCATAGATCTACCTGCTTCTGCCTCCTGAGTGCTAGGATTAAAGGTGTGTGCCACCACTGTCTGGGCCTCCTTTAGAACCCTTAAGGTTTGATAAGGAGACAAAGGCCAGACCACTGTGACCAGGATGACATGTTCACATTAGAAGATGCTTCTCGTAGGGCTGTACAAGGTTCAAAGTACGGATGTTTAAAAACAACACTGTCCGCTCTGGCAGTCACAACCACATCTGGCTGGAGGCTCACACTGGACAGTACCAGAGACCCCTTCCACTGCTGCAGATTAACAGGGAGCACCATGTCAAAAGGCAGTATGGTGCCACCGTAGCAAGTGGTTGTAGAGTTTTTAATGACAGGCCGCCATGCCTGCGTATTAAAACAAAGCTCAACTGCTCCTTATCTGTTTATTCTATATTCTTTCAAAACATTAAGAGGAAAAAGTAAACTGAAAACTGGTTATGATTGGAACCATAGTTCCTGATTTTATTCTGATTCCGAGTTTTCTTAGTCCAAATAATGTTTATAGGTATCACTCAAACAGCCCTGTGATTCTTTTTCCTGAGAAGCTAGCAGGCTAGTAAGAATACAGTACAGAGACACAGACGCACACACCCAAGCCGACCACAAACTACGGCATCACAGAGGAAAATGGCTTTGTAATTTGGAAACGATAATGAAAATGAGACACAGACAGAAACCAAATGGCTGATAAAAAACTGCACAATGCCGAGCGTGATTTACACAGCGCCGTGACTGCATCTGTGATAAGCTGTCCGTGCAGGGTGATGGGAGGCGCATGGAGGCACACGTGTAAGACCTGGTCAGATGAGGCACCTGTGCTTTCTCTCCTGCAAGCTGTACACACAGGATGTTTGGAGACAAGCTGACTGTATCCAGTAATGCACATAATTCACACACAGAACATGAATAGCACAAAAGTCTGAGGAACATCATCTACAGAAGAGGAATTCTGTGAGTTTTGCTTTTCTTATTTCTATGTTACTTGAATACCGAAAAGTTTTTAAAAATAATTTTAAAACTTTTTCTAAATAACTTCACAGGAACAAGAGTATATAACTAGATGTTGGGGACATTTTTCTCAAAGTAAAATCTAATTAGACAGATATTCATGAGCTACTTTTTAAAACAACTGGCTGTGTCTGCAAGGTAATACTGTTTAGAAAACAGGCAATCTAAAGGAACATTCTTTGAGATGTAAGATTCCTAAGATTAAGTATGAGAACTGGTAAAAAAAAAATTTTTTTTCTGAGAATGGTGCACATTGTCTTTTTAAACTTCAGACCTGAGACACAAGTGATTGATCTGACAGCACAGCTGACAGCTGAGAGACAGCCTATTCCTAGTGATGTGCCACCCACCTGGGACCTAAGACAGGACAAAGTCTGTAGATCTCTAGAGACATGGTTGCTTGAAACTTACAACTTTGTAGTAATGATTGGGCTTCTGTTCTATTTTTGCCTGACTGGAAATAAGGTTCTCTACAAAATTCCTTGTTTGTATGTGTAATTATTCAACATTCCCTAAAGAGACTGGAATGTTGACTCTGATTGGAACCACAATTTTAGGGTTTTAGTCTGTACACCCCAAACTCCTTGAGTCCAAGAATCTTTCATGGACACTCATTTGTTAAATATTAAACACGACTTTTATAGAAATCTTGGTTTTGTTTTAAAAGCTACACTAACCACAAACCTCACCCTCTCCAAAGTTAGACTGCCGTTACAACTTACTACTACTAGAAAATAATCATTACCAATTATCTGTTTTCTTGAACACAACTATTAAAACAACAGAACTTATAAATGCGGGTTTCTTTGGGGGCTTCAAAGCTCAAGGTGAAACTCCCCAAATTCAGCCTTACACATGGGCTTCCTGAGTCTTAAAGGGACAGTTCACAGACTATGCTATAAACACATAATTTACAGGGTTTTTTATGACTCACGGTGTCATTTGCATAAGTACAATTATATCCTCATATCATAAAAGCATCTAAACTAGCAAGGAAAAACAAAAACAAACAAAAATAAAATGAGGTGGCCATGCATTTCTTAGTCAATTAACAATGAAGCTAAAAAACAAACAAGTAAACAACTAATCAGAACCCAGCAGAGAAACTGTAGACAAGAAATAGAAACAGAGCTTCATACATACTATTTTCTTCAAAGTATGATTCCATCACTCTCTCTTATATAAATAATGCAAAACCCCCATTGTGCTCAACTTGCCTCAAAACTCTCAGTGCCTTTACTGAAATCCCTCACTATGACAACAAGGACTGAGTATGCAGTGTAAGAACCTGAAGGTGTGGGCAGGCGTGCCTCCCTTTCTGCTTTCTTACTACCTTAGTACTTGGTCTTCTCTCCTTGGGGTTATGTACAGGGGTTGAATCCAGGCTCTCACACATGCTAGCAAAGCTGCTCAGGAATCTCCTGCTGAGCTATCTATAAAAGTCCTCCTTTAGTTTTTGTGTCCTTTCTGGCTTGCTTATTTTTGCTGACAGGTCCTCACTGGTTTCCCTAGGATGGCCCAGAACTTACTCTGTAGACCCACCAGTCTTGAGTAGCTGGGTCACAGGCCTGTGGCACCAGGCCCAGCTCTTCCTTGTGAGACGTCAAGGTTTATTTCCTAAAAGATAAGAGCTACGTATTTGCTTTTAAGAAGCATGATCAAACTCCATGAACACAGAACTCGAGTGACACTGCCCCTGCTTAGAACGGTGTCTCAAGCCACACCTGCACTACTTTCCTGTGGCCAGCCTGTGCTCAAACATCTGGAAGAAATCTCCAACCTCAGCCTTCACACTGACACAGCCAGGTTTATTTGTTGCTTCCTTCTCATGTTTCCTAACAATTCACCCTGAAACAGGTTTTTGTTAATGCCATCCTAACTGTCCTTTGTCTACTTTTAAAGTTAAGTGGGCTCAAGTAATCCAGATCTTAGTAACTGAGAAAACCTTGTGTGAAGAGGGCTGAGGTAACCAACGATTCGGTTACTATGGAGGACCAAGATGGGTCTGGACATTTGCTCATCATGTCCAGATGAAATCTTTGACTGACATAATAAAAAGAAAATAGTAAAAATAAAATTTTTAAGAAAGTAAATAAACATTCCAATGACTGAAGTATTATTTAAGGCATACTCAGAATCTGATCTTACAGGCAAATTATGAAGCAATCAGACAAGTCTGTACCATAGCCATCAGTGCCCTGGGAGTGCAGTATTTAGTCAGCACACGTCGCTCATATACAGACACACTACAGTCTCACAGCATGCATATTCTTCAGTGAGGAAATTATTGTGCAAAATATGTATTTTACCAACCGCACAATACATTTTACTTTAATTAAAATTCTTAGTGTGCAACTGTCCCATCCCTTTACCCGCCACAGAAAATATAAGCAAAAAATAAACCACGCCATGGGGACAGAAAGAAAAAGCACCTTCCACACTCTAAGATGGGAAGTTGATCAAGAGCACTCCAACACCGCCTTTTGCTGAGGTGTACTCGGTAGCACCAACTCTGCCACACACTACAAAATCATTATTGAACAGACCTCGATGTGGCAAACAGTTCATATTCTGAAAGGCTAGCCTTTAAAGCAGTCACACGGTCTAGAAATAGGTGTAAAATATGTGAAGAGAAGATATTTCTTTGTGATTAGAATTCTCTAAAATGTACACCCTGAAACATGGGGTGTGTCTGTGATGCCCATTTATGAGTGTTGTGTTCATTTGTAGGTCATTTCAGTGAGTAACCCCCACCCTCCAGGATTCATCATTCACCTGGCAAGACCACCTGGGCATCTTGGTGACACTAATATTCATTAATTTCAACCCTCTGACCAGCACATGAAAGCTCATAGGTACTCACCCTGCAAACTGGGCACTGCCAGTGACTACTGCTGTCTCTAAGCCTGAACTCATCAGACAAACACTTGGAATGATACACACGAAAACACAGGTCACATATCAACACCTCTCCAGGCAAATGGCATTCAAAACAATACCAGTCATGAGTTTCTGTTTCCCAGTCCTACAAAAAATACAAAATAATTTTGTATGACATTTTGTCAGTATCTTCAATAACTAAGAACAAAATTGAAACTAAAGTCCAACACAAGTTAGGCATTATAAACAATTTAAGACATTTAATGAGTTAAAACGAGAGAAGACCTAGAAATTTACTTCTTTAAAACTTGATTCTCTCCTATGTAGTATCAGTACTCAGAAATACCTTATGGCGAGTGAGCTGACAGCAAACAGCTCCAAAGTGAATTATGTGCAGAGCCAATCCCAGGTCTAATATTGTCTTTCATTTAAAACTAGAATCTAAGGACTAATGTCTATTATAAGCTGAGTGCCTCACATCAACCAGGGGCTTTATATTTCCAACAAACAAACCTGTGTTTTGTCCTGCTTTTTACAGATTACAAAATGAGTGTTGACACACCATGGGGACAGGTGCGGTCATGAGTGGTGGCACTCATTAGGCTTGTCTCTCAGCCACTGTATTCCATATTTAACTGAGAATAACAACTAATCAAAATGCTCGTGTCCTGACAGGTCACCAAATATTCAGGATCTGTTGAATTTTGAAAAATAAACCGAAAATGTGAAACTAAAGGTTTAGTCACACCATGTAAAAGAGATTGATTACCATATAAAACAAGAGGAAGAAGTCTCAATTCTTGGTGTGCCTAGTCTTAGCAATCAGGGAAGCTGCACAAGCACTCCTCAATGTGAGGTCTGTACAGCCAGGATAGGCTGAATATGTAACAGGAAGACCGTTAGATTTGCTCTTCTTAGCTTAGAATTCATTCTTTGTAAATATTGCTCTTCCCGTTTCCTAAAATCACACTTCAGAGTAAAGGTTAAGCATTGACCTTCTTTTGTTCGTGGGAAGTGAAATCCAAATGAACAAAGGGAAAACAGAGGCTAACCACCAAGGCTACTTCTGGTGGGAATCCTGACATTCCACAGTTGGGTTCAGCTACCAATTATTTGTACATATTTCTACACTCTTTCCAAGGATAAATGGCTTCTTCATTTTCTCAGATACTAATATTATCCCAGCAAATGGGGTTCAAGCTAGCAAACATCAACTACTTCGGCCACATGTGAATGCCAGTAGCCACTCACTAAGAGCACCAAGTCGGTAATGTTCAAAATGTATGCCTTCCAACCCACACCCAGAGTCATGACCAGGGCAGAGTAGTCAATTCTCTAGAAATGTAAACTTTCATTAAGAAATTAATGGTCTTCACTGACCAGAACAATAAAGAAAAATAGGAACATTTCTGGTTCCTCACTGAATCTGTATATCCCCTGCAACCTCTAATTTTACAAAAACTTAGAAAAAACATCTGCACTACCATGTCTGCCTCAGGGACACCACAAAGGATGTATACAGTACTTAGCAGAATCAAAAGTGGTCACTGGTGTACCTATTTCAGATGGACAGCTCGTACGTACGTACATTGTATATATAGTACCTATTTCATTTTCATATTTTAAAAATTGTAATATATTAAATATATAAATATAATAAAGCTAGGTTTCAAAATTCTATTCTATTTTTTAATTAAAGAATTTGTTCTAAATTTAAAACAAAATATTTAATTTTTACAGCTGTTTGGAAACATCTTAAAGAGATTAATGGTTATATTGACTTGATAATAAAAACTGTCAGCCTTCATGATTCAATGTTTTTATTTTAATCCATCTTCCTACGATGGGTCAAACAGTAGATCCTGGGATGGTAAAAGGGAGGAGAACACAGTCCGGCTTTCCCACGTCACTGTTCCCTCTTTTCACCCCACGCTTTTTGACCTGCTTCTGAAACAGACACTGAAATGGACCTGTCCTTGTTGAGCTGCCCAACTGTACACTTTTAATTCTACACTTTTAAAAATAGTTGCAGGGATGCAAGCATAAGTTAAATAAAGCAAAGTACAGAAGCTTTTAAATCTAATTAATTTTATTTTTTATTTCATTGTTATTATTTTTTAAAGACAATATCTCACTAACAGGACTGGAACTCAATGTGTATACCAGGCTGGCCTGGAACTCACAGATTTCACTCTCTAGTGCTAGGATTACAGGCATGTGTTCATGCATGGCTTGGGTATGCTTTTAAAATAGATTTTACTAACTTCATCATATACCCATATGATGACAGTGTTTCTTGTTATTTTAATCATGGCAAAAGCTATTCGTAATACACAAAACACATAAAAGTCAAGCACAAAAGTAACTGGATTCCAAATCCATTAAAATTTTCTCAGTATAAATGAGTCATATGGACCATAGGCCAAGCTGCCTCCAGTTTGTCTTTAGTAAACAGAAATCATTTAAATTGTGAGGCTGCCACCTATCAGTACCATATGCCAATAAGCTGAGGTTACATTTGGACTAGGTGCCACCAGATGTCATCAGTGCTCTGGAAACAGCCTATTTAGCAGCATGTGTAAAATGCCACTTCAGAACAAGAATGCCGTTAAAGAGCAAGCCTACTAACACCTAACACAGAGTTCAAAACTGAAAGCAGTGTAAGATAGTACAGTCTTCACACATAAATCTAAAAGAACTAACTGAGCTGATCTAAACAAGCTAGAGCTCTATTACAAAAAAAAACAACAACAAAAAACAAAAAGCAAAACAAAAACAAACCAACCGGCAGAATTAAAGTAAAATAACATAGTGCAAAATTAGTTCACCTTGTCTGGGGCTGCTCTCCTGGAGAAAGGCTGCATACTGTAGGCCTTTCAAAATAAAAACAAGATAATCTTGGTCTCTACCACAATTTTGCTCATATTGGGTAATACAGGGCTAAAAGGATTTCATATATGGTTTATTATTTGAAGTACGATTCATACTATTTAGCAGATAATCTGTTAGAAAATTCTGTTAATGAGTTGATCACTAATGAAAAGATAGTAGCATGCAAACTTAAGAGTTGTCACTGATTGTAGAGGAAGGTTATAGATAGACACAGAGAATCTCTCTGGGAACTCATATTCCATGAAACCTACAGTCACATTAGGAAAATGTCTTACTAGCAAAGCCCACACCATCCATAGCAGAACAGTACCACAAATATATGTCTGATTGGTCTGAAACTGGATTACACTAGACTTTTTAAATGATCAGAATAATGAGTGTGAGGGTGGTAAACTCAATACCTCACCATTTATTTTCAATATGTAAAAATCACTAAAAATATGTAAGCATCAAGTCCTCACATGTAAGCGATTAACTGAGAGTTAACAGAATTAACTAGATCTAGAATGGCAGAGAACCCATCTCCCAGTGTGTCTGCACTAAACACACCGTCATACACATGCTCAGTAGTGTAACGTATACAGGCTGTCCTCAGACCCAAGGAGAAAAGGCTCCAACACCTGGCAGCAGCCTATAATCTACTGTCTGGTTCTCACTCTGGAGCCCAACTGGTTCAAATCCTGGCCCCTTCATTCATGGCTGTATGATCTTGGTCAGAATGCTTAGCTCCTCTGTGTGTCACTTTCTATCTGTAAAATGAACAGAATGATAGCTCTTAGTTTATCGTGTCATGGTAAGAAACAAATGAGTTCATAGTACATAGTGTTCAGAAAAGTGTCAGGCACAGCCCAGGTACTCAGGAGCCCGTACCCAGTGTTATTATCTACATATTGCACACAATAGGAACGGCACCACAAATGAGAAACAGACTGCATTTCTTCCCAAGCACTTTAGAAGTTATTATCATACCTGATTTTCACAGCATTTCTCTGAGCAAAGTAGAATAGGAAATATAATTAGCTCCAATTCAGGGATAAGAAAGAAGCTCAGAAATACATCTGGCCATGAGCCAAGGGAATTTTTAAAGAACTGTTGGAAAAGGCTATTTTCAAATTCTGGTCAAGGCTCTTCAATAATCCAAAGGCAGTTTTAACATTTTAATCTACTCTGTTTTCATGAGCAGAAACACATTACACTACTGAGCACATATATAAAGGGTGAGCTTTAGTGCAGATATACTATAAAGTGAGTACTCTACCATTCTAGGCTTAGTTTAATTCTGCTAACAAATTCAGCTGATCATTTATATGTAAGGATTTGATGCCTACATATTGTTAGTGATTTTAAATCTTGAAAATAAATTATAGTATTGCCCAGTGAAACAGAATTCAGAGAAGGAAAAAGCACCAAAAAGCAGGAACTCATGCATATAGTCTGACATCACATGATGAGAAGCATAGAACCACCCAAAATTCTGTTGAGCAAATAGAGACTGAAGAGAGTCATGTTTCAGTAAACCATGGTATAACATCACAGAGAACTCTAGTGTAACTGGTTTCTAATTAACTAGTAATCATCAGCATTTACTTGATACTCAGTAAATAGAATTGTTTATTTTTTCTTTGTATCTGAGTTTGAGGTTGGGAATGAATATTCAAGTATATTTAATTTCATACATGACATAAGGAGAATAAAATATTTGAAAACCCCAAGAGCATCAAAGGTGCATTGAAATTTCTGTTTAAAACAATGAACTAATGACAAATATAACTATAACAGAAAAAAGCAAAAATCTAAATTGTTTAAAAAAACTATTCTCAAATTTACATGCTACGTGTATACAATGTACTGGAATGTCCAGTTCAGCTTGAATTCAGCAGCCTTTCAACATGTTTCCTCAAGAGAGAAGCTAGAGAGGACAGAGAAGCCTCTCCTCTTGTGGCTTTAGGCAATAAAATTTGTGAGGAGCACACCATCAATTCTAATCAATGCCTTACCTAAGAGGTGTGAACTCACCTAAATTTCAAGATACATATAAACCAGTACTTCTTGTAAGCTGGCCATTTGAGTTGGAAATATCTGATAACATTCCCCCAAAGTGCCAATAATGCTGGGATCTCAGCCCATTCATTACTAAAATAATTTAATATTATAATAAAATATCCTCATCTCTTTAGGAAACCACAAAATACAAAACCTAAAATAATGCAAAAGGCAAAAGAAAATACAGAGAGAAAATGTAAAGTGCTTGTTTTTTTATTTAGAACAGAGCTCGGAGGCCTGAGAGCGGCCTGACGTCCTGCTATCTGGAACAATTCACTTGAAAGTCCTTAGAGTGAAGCAGGTGGTGGCAAAAGTCTAGTCATACCTGCAATTAATCTGGCCTCATCAGCAGCAAGACAAGAGAGGAAGAAGGATTCTACATAAAACTACAATGTGAGGCTCTCAGTAGATTCCCTATATTTATATTGAAATGAACTAGGAGAGAAATGAGATCCTGAGTCCAAAGTCAGCAGGTCTATGAAAGGAGAAAAGAGCTGTAAGGTAACATTGTTTTTATAAAAGACTTTTAAGTCAGTCAACACTGGCAACCAAATTCTTTACCGTCAGATCCAAATTACTTAACAAATAAAAGTAGGGCCTTGTCCTAGGGACTGCCAATAAAGTTGGAAATCACCATCAGTTCATAATGATTACCTGGTCTCAAGATACATGTTGTATATATTTTATCTGCAAATGATTCAAAGCTCAAGGCTACTGCTTCCTATTGACAATAAGTATCTTGGAAACACCTTTCTATCCTCGGTGAGTACTTTATAAGCAAAGAGGTTAATTTGTGAGACATTAACTTATATTGATTACAAAGATAACTCGTAAATCCTAAGCTTCACTCCCCTAGCTAATGGCAAAACTCTGCCCAAGAAATACAGTTCTCAAAATTTAAGAGTAGAGGGGGTGTGAGATGCTAGAAACATGGATTAAATACAGTCCCTAATCCTGTGTTTTAGGGTAATCAGATGATAAAGCATCCATGACCATGAGCATGTATGCATGCATGTATGCTATGTATACATTCAAGTATATATGAATGTGTATGTGTTATGCATTCATTCATTATTTTGCAATGCCGGGCCCATCTTGCACAGACTGCCAGAACAGCACTGCTAGCTTTAAATGTACAGACAGCCAAAAGGCATGTCTATGCCCTCTACCAACGGAGTTTCAAAAGCCAAGCAGATCAGGTTTGTACAACTATCTGGACCCTGTCCGTTAATAGGAGTCTAGGAGTTTTCAGATGATCACAAAAATTCCCAAGTCTTTCTCAGCACTTTGTGTATGTCATTTAGAAAACAGATTGGCGTGTATATTTTTACTTATTTTCTGACTACTCTGTAAGCAGGCCACTTACAAACAGGAGTAGTCTTGCTGTGAATGATTGCTGTTTCAATTCACCATCTCATATAGACATGTGAAGTCACCATGAAGATGCTTAAACACTACACCATTTTACCACAGTTTCTCCAACAGAACTGGAATTTTTACACAGGAGGCTTCAATTTGTATGTGAGATCTCCAGTGAAAAGTGTCGGAGAATATTTCTGGACTGGAAGAAGGAATTTTAGTGATACAGGATTATAATATGCAGCATCCTCAAAAACAGATATAGTTTCATACAGGAGTGAGCTTTTAGGACATGATTGGTATACTTAATAAAAGATAATGGTCCTACAATCATTTTTTAAAGTTGTTTCAAGTTCTAAAAATAGGCATTAGAGAATAAGAAGTAGGAGGAGCACATTAACAACGTAACACCAACAACTGATGTAAGCGCTGCTCATCGTGGTGTGGGGAAGGGAAACTATACCCATTGTATACCCATTGCCTTCTTTCTCCACTCTTGAAGGGAGTAAAGACAAGCATTGTCCAACCTCGGCTACATAGAGTAACTCAAGAGACATAGCCTGTGAGACTCAAGAAGTAATCTTATTTGCCTATTTCTGTCTTACAGATGTTCTTTTCAGAGGTATAGGAAGAACATTCTCACCTGTTCTTAAAAGAGCTGCCTCACTAACATAACTCTGAATGACCATAATTTAAAAATAAGTTTTAGGGCATCAAAGGGATTGAAACCACACACAAAGTAGTGAAACTATAAAGTCCCAAATGCTCGTATGCAGACCTCTGGCCCACTGAACTTTATGCAAATAAGAAAATGTGGCCCTTCCTTCCATCAAACCTTCTTGAGATATACTCTTCTTATTACAGAGAGAACCTTTATAGTGTCTGTGATGTGAAGAGTATCTATTAACTTGTCAGTTCACGGCTTAGACCTGCCTCTGTGTGCAGATGGCAAGTGTTAATACAAATACACAAAGCCTTGGCAGTGTGGAATCTCATATTGTGTTACAGCTGACATGTTAGTCACATGAGCTTGTGGGTGTCCTAAGGACATGGGGACACTCACTGCAAGGCAGGTGGTGTATCACCAGGTAGTGAGATACTCATGTAGTCAGCCAGCTTCTCCTTATACCTTCAATGAGAACTAGTCTTTTCAAGGGCAAGCTTTTCACAGGATTTATAATGAAGAATAGTGGTTACAAAGTAAATAGTCTAAAAATGACTCTGCTCATATGGTCAATAAGAAGTTGATGCTTCCGGACCGTTAATAACACTGGCTATTCTTCCAAAAGACCTGAGTTAAATTCCCACATGACAGCTCACATCTATGTGTAATTCCAGTTTCAGGGGGATCTGACACCCTCACTCACACAGACATACATTCAGGCAAAACACCAATGCACATGAAATAAAAATAAATACATTATTTTTTTAAAAAATTGATGCTTCTACTATACTGACAACAGATACTTATTTTAAGTATTTTAAGGTTTAATTTGTAAATAATAATTAATAAATTTATAGGGTACAGTGTGATGCTTTAAGAGATTGATATGGTCATGGAATGGTCAAACCAGGCTAATTAACATAACAATTTAAAGTCCATTCTTTTAACTGTTTAGAAAAAACACCTAAATTATTATTAAGTCTATTGCTTTTCTGCACAAGAGGTCATTGCTACATATCCTTATTACTGGTCAGATACTTGCTTTGGGTATATTTGTGCGGTCTTGAACAGATTCCCATTGAGCACCTGTGGTGGTTTGAATGAGAAGGGCCACCACACGCATGTATTTATTTGCACGCTTGATTCCCAGTTAAACTCTTTATGAAGGTGTGTTGGAGGTGTGTTTGTGGGTGGGTTTGGAGATTTCAAAAGCCCACATCAGGCCCAGTGAATGTCTCTCTGCCTGCCTGCCTGCCTGCCTGCCTGTGCATCAGGATGCAAGCACTCAGCCCCTTGCCTTATGCCTGCATGCCCACTTACTCCCTCTGAAACTTTCAACAAGCCCCCAATTAAATGCTTTCTTTTATAAGAATTACCATGGTCATGGTGTCTCTTCACAGTTACACAGTAGTAACTAAGACAATCCTTAATCAAATGAAATAAATATTAGTGTGCCCACATTACATTGAGGATCCAATGAAGTTTTAAACAATTCCAGACATAGAAGCAAGAAATGCTTCAGACAGACATTACCTATCCCATAACTACTTTACCTTTTAGGCTTTACAGTTGGTTATTTATAACCAGAAGTTTGATATACTCAGTTATATCACATCCGCATAGTTAGTATAAAACTGCTTGTGGATAAGAATTAATTAGCATTAAACCTAAATAGTTGCTGTTACCTTAAGAGTTTATTTAGGAAAAAAAGAGACAGAAAGAGAATTATAAATATGTTTAAAGAAAATATGTGAAAATAAAAAGGAATATAGAACCTAAAGCTGTGGGAAACATATAAGTAGCTAATTAATTGCTAGATGAATTAAAGAAATTTCAGTCTGAGGAAGAAAAAAGTGTACACACACACACACACACACACACATATAGAACACAAAACACACACACACACATATAGAACACAAAACACACACACACACACACACACACATCTTAAAGGAGAAAACAAACCCATGACTCTAAGAAATATGTACACATGACCCACAACTCCAAGAGAGCAGAGTAAGCTCAGTTATCAGTTACATTCCTACCTAAGGCATTCTCCAGACAGTCTTCTGAATCTCAAGGTGTCCAAGTGCTTGGGACAGAATGGACTGTCCTGAATCACACTAGACTCTGTTTTGGCCTTTGCTCTACCTTGGTTCACTGTGTAACCTGCTATAACAAGGCTTCCAGCTGCATCAGACTTGACAGGAACCTGCTCGATGGCAACAGTCCCATTTCTTCCCAGGAATATTACTGATACAAGTAATGACTTTTCTTCCATGTTTTCTGTATGCAGAAACATTCTTTTCTAAGGCTTTGACATATAAATAAAATTGACAAAATTTTATTGAAACTTGTAGGCCTGAACAACTTCCTCCATTTAGAATTATCAGGATCACTTGGTGGTAGCTCTATGGGTTTGTCTGTCATATTACTAGAAAATGAAATGAAGTAAAATCCTTCAGGAAATTTTGCCACAATGAACCATTTTTTGAGATTTTTAAAAATTTAAATTTTTAGAGAATTATATTACTAAATCCACAAAACATACATTTGAAACCTATTATCTTAAAAGACGTTTATTATAATAACGAAAGCTTTTCTAATTAGTTGGTTAAAATATCAAAAAATATGATGGGGAGATAGAAATATTACATATGAAATCCATCTTTGTGTAAGAAGACTGTGCCTCTGTATGTGTTCTTCAGCGTGACATCATGTCCTGGAGGCAAGAATATAGAAAAGCACCCTTAAGGACAGTCACAGCTGGAGCTCGGTGAAGAAATCACTTTCTATTCATCCTGTTTGACTGATGCTCAGAGCACAGTGCTGCAGAAGGCACTGGTCACTGCAGACCATGGTCAGTCACTCTAGCCTCTGGGACCTTTGTACTGTGAATGAACACTCTGCTTCAAGCCCGACTCAGGATCTGTGCCATACAAGGGAGACAGCTCTCCTAAATGGCCAGCGTGTCTCCTTCCATCCATCTAGGTCTAGGCAGCATAAACACTGTCCTGCACTGAAATATTTTTTAACTAATATTAGCTGAAGAAAGCACAGAGAAGGCCATGATTTGTAAGAACATTTACTTTAATTCAATTTAATTTTGTTTTTTCAAGACAGGGTTTCTCTGTGAAGCTCTGGTTGTCTTATAGCTTGCCCTGTAGACCAGGCTAAACTTGAACTCACAAAGATCCACCTGTCTCTGCCTCTCAAGTGCTGGGATCGAAGGTATGCACCACTACTGCCCACGCTTAATTTTATATTTTTAGATGCAAGATAACAGACAGAAAAGCAAGATTTTTGTAAAAGTTAGTGTTCTCCTAGGAATCCCAAGAAAGCTATCAATATAGAGCCTTAATGTTAATAAAAATGTTAAGAATTATTAAATATCTAACAGCATTTCTATAGGTTATATTAATATTTAAAAAACTCCAAAGTGCCAATTTCTAAATTTATCAAATAAAATATACTTACAATCTCATCTCCTGGTAACCAATATCCTTCCTGTTCAATACCAGCTTTTGAACCTTTGCAGCCCACTGTTAGAGTTTCGACAATAAGACCATCTTTCACAGCTAAGCTCAGCTGCCGGGTGGTCTCTTTGGGATGCATGCCGTGGACTCGGGACATATACCTGAACATAGAGGAAACACAGAGTTAGGAATTTCTCAGTAATGACAACTAAAAAGGAGTAAAATCAAGAAATGGAAGGCCCATTTGTTTTTCTTTTATTATGACTTGCATTTATGGAAGAAACAAAGGAAAGAAGGGAGGGAGGGAAACCAAAGTGTCCAAACCCTCAACTCTATGATGTTATATTTTTTTTCATGGAAAATGATGAATCAGGCAAATATTTTACTTCTAACTCTTCAAAGATTATTACAACACAAAGTTTCCTCCTAAATGTGTCCCAAATTAAACCAAAGGCATATCGCCACAATAAAGTACTTGTGGCTTGAGTTCTTTATGTTGCAGGACTGTAACGTCGTGTTCTCAGTCATCTGCAACGGTCTGAATGTAGGTTAACATTTTAAACATTGTTAAAACATAAAACACTTTTAAAGACATAAGCACATTTTTTAAAGCTATAAACACAATTATATAGTAAGGGGACTATAAAAAAGATCAAATCACTTTCACACAAGATGGGGAAATCTAACAATATATTGGTTCTTTCAGACACACTCACTAAGGAACATATGGTGCTATTTTTAAACCTATCTGTTTGGAGCAATGTTGGTTTAAAACAGTCCCACTAACAAATACAAAGCACTGAACAGACTCTGAATCAAACAAGCTATTTAAGTTTAGCATTACCCCCTTGACTCTGTGAAGACTCTAAAGGTAGATTTTCACAATCCTCAATCTACCCTTTAAATCTTTAAAAATATTTGTATTCAAAACTCAGGAAATAGTACTGATGACCACATCAAATGATGTGAATAAAAATGGAACTAATGAATGTATGGAATTATGTAAATTGTTTTTAAATAAATAGAACATGGACACATGCCATCATCAGAAAGGCAAAATGTACACATTAGTGTTGATTGGTTACATATTTATGGTATTTTTTAAAATAAAAAATAAGTGGAAAGTTTCAAGCCTCTCTAAATCACAAAAAAAATATAGAAAATCCTATGTTCACTAGCTACGCTCACTCCATTTCACAATTTGCTTATATCCATCTGTACTTCATTTAATTTAAGCTTTATTACTGACTTTATTTTAAACAAATCTATATATTTCTTCTATTTCTAATCATTTAAAACAAAACAACAATGACAACAACAACAAAAACCCAGAAAACATCAACATGTTGTTTTTCTGTAAACTAGTGGTCTTCAGAGGACCCTTTGCCATTGCACATAAAAACAGACCATAAAGTCAGGCATGGAAATGTGTGCTGTAATCCCTCAGGACACATCAGGAGTTTGATCTAAAGGGCTACAAAGCCTACATAGCAACCTTAGGGCTAGCCTAGGGTACCAAGTGAGACTTTGCCTCAAAACAACAACAACAAAATCAATCAAATTATAAGATAAATGAGACTGGCTCAGACTCTTCCTGGGGAATTACCCACGTAGGAAAGGAAAGCAATACAATTACTTCTAGGAGAAGAAATAGGACAGAAACGTTTTATTATGATTTTGAAAATGGAAAATAAAAATCCAGCATTTAAGGACCTTCTTGATTCAAAAGTGGAATTTTTGTCCTTTTTTTTCTGGGGAAAGCCCAGCCAAGGGTCCCGTTGAGCCCTGCACTTTCAGCTGGGGAGGATGGTGACTGTAGGAGACTGCTAGCTTCTACAGACTCCTCTTCTGTCTTACAATTAACTGAAGGACTAAGATGGCAGGAAACGTGGAGACTGTGATTACAGAACAGAACAGAACCTCTGAAAATTAACAAATGAGGATGTCAGGGAGGAAGATGAGTGAAGCATACTAATTCTGCCACATATTCAGTCAAAAGCTCTGAAAAACCACCTTAGTGATTATTTAAATTTATTACTAACTTAGAACAAGAAGTTTTAAAATTATCTTACAAAACACCACAAATAGTGAAACACAAAAATAAAAGAATCAACAAAAATGGAAATCACATTAAATGTGACAAGATGACAAACAAGCAACCCAGAGGCTGAAAATGAGTATGCAAGAGCACAAGCTGGAGACTTGGGGGGGATGGGGGGGGGGAACAGGGGATGGCGGGATAGGATCAAACACAAGGTAGGAGATCCACAATAAAAATACTTTAAACATTAAATGTAGACTATCCATACATTGTCTGGTATATTAGCAGACAATAAACAACCCAAATAACTAAAACCATACACATAGGCACAGTGAAGACCTGTAAAAGAGCCATGCAAATCAAACCTCCCTAGAGTACACAGACACAGGCAAAAAGGAAGACGCAGTAGTACTAAGCTGCAACCTTATTCAAGTCTGAACAAAATATAGATGCTATAATCTTCTAAAGCAACATAAGTGATCAAAATTTGATTCTCTGATCAATTAAAAATTTCAATTTCCAAGATATAAAGAAAAGGTGGTTAAAAAGCTTCCTCAGAAAAGTACCAACTCAGGAGGGTCAAGGTCAGAGGCTGATTTTTGCTATACTTTCAGTGATCAAATTCTCTTCTAGCCCATAATAATAATCAAAGGCAAAGGTATTAGTATATAATAATTTTAAAAACATATAAAACATAACAAATAAAAACTAGTGTATCAAAGGAAAGCTCATGCACAATTTTCACAAACGATATCTGAATATACAGTCTAGCACTAAATCTGTTTGTGAATGTTAATACATTTATATAATTCAAATATCAAAAGCAAACACCATAACCAAGTGTTCAGTGAAAATGTAATATTAAGAACTGTAAGTAAAAAATTCATTTCATTGGTAGAACAAAAGTAAAATCAATCATTAAGAATGTAATTCAGGGGCTGGAGAGATGGCTCAGTGGTTAAGAGCTCATGCAGCCTGCAGAGAACCCCACTTTGTTCTCAGCACCCCCATTGTGGCTCACAACCACCTGCAACTATGGCTTCAGGGCATCCACGTCTTTCTCGCCTCTGTGGGTATCTATGCTCTTGTATACAGAAGAGGTTTAAATGTCAGAAACAAAGCCACAAAGCATTTGAAGGAAGGCACTGGAGACTTCCATACACTAGTGTGAGAATACCTTTTAAGCACACAAAAAAGCCAGAAGTGACACTGCTAGTGGACAGATTTACACAAACTAGCCATCTGCACCTGTGGTGGGCGAGCACAGTAACCTAAGCTAAATGCAGCCAACAGGCTAGGAAGCAGTGCCTACCATCAGGACCTAGCAAGTTCTACTCAGTTCTAAGGACCCCAGCATACACAGGCAGACCTCCTTTTACAAAATGCTTGGGAGCCAGAAATATTCAGATCTGTCATTTTTCCATACTTTAAAATATTTGAACATACATGAAAGTCCTTGGGGATGGAACCCATCCTGAACAGGAAACTTTTCTTTCACACATATATAATCTGAAGGTAATGTATGTACTACTATTTGCAATTGGTGTACCTGTGTTCTGCACAGGGCCACCTCATAGGATCACACATGGAATTCTCCACTCATGTCATCATGCTGGCAATCAGAGTATGAGACTGACTTAAAGAGGGTTTGACCTTACATGCTGTGTAAGGTTTTGTTAGTGTCTATGGTGCACACTGAGCATCTGCCTTATTACCCAGTTTGTCTTTCCTAAATCTGTCTGCCTAGGCTGTTACATTTAGGACTTCTGTAAAATATACATCTCAGGTAGCAATAATGCCTTGTTTTAGGCCTTACCCACTGTTCCATAAGATGCTTGAAGACGGCTACTGGCAGAGTGGTTGTATGATGCCAGCTAGAGAATGCCTTCCTCAGGACTTTCCTTTTCCAGTCCCAGACAGCCAAGTTAGGAAGAACATTGTTGCACTGTATTATTCCTTGACACATTTGTATCCATGGACTTACCATGAAATGGGTTTTCTGAAGGGCTGTGCCCTCAGACTGCTTTGGAACATGGGCTGAAACACCTACTTTTTACTCAGTAACAGCGACATCTTTAGTTAGCAGCTTCCCATGCTCACCCTTTCCCTACTGTTCCATAAAAGCTAACTCAAGGACTGATTTTCACTTCTCTTAAAAAGTAAAGGAAATGGCAAGAACTGGGCCAGAACATGCAGTTACTACAGAGAGGGGTGTGTTGGCTTGAGAATGTGCACCTGAAAGAAACCTGCTTCAAAAGAGCTTGATGAGCCAAGAAGACAGCTGATGCACAGGGAGGTGTCAGGGACAGTTAGACCTTCGAGTCTTCTATTGCAATTGACTCAGTATAAAAAGTCATCAAACAGTGTAGAAGTGTCTACCTATTTAAAGGATATGTTCAGTTTCTTTGAACTTAGTACCTTTCTTCACCATTCCCATTCACTTCCATTCCTGCAATTTTTCTCCCACTGTCTGAAGCCCTGGGATACAGCTTTACAACTGTGGCAATGCATTCAAACAAGCTGTAAAATGTTTAAGATATTTCATCTTCCCTGAGTCAATTCTGCCTATGGAAGGCCCTCCACCCCTACAAGAAAAACAAACAAACATATACAGTTAATTGTAACAGGAAATGCTTATCACCTTTAAGAACCATATTCCCTGAGACTTATCACCTAACTATGAACCCAACAGTGCTACAAGCTCAAAAGCTGTACCACGGCTACATGTAGTACTGAGAACTTAGCACAGGGATGAAGACAATGCTTTCACCCAAGGGAGAATGACTGCCAGGAAGTGCAGCAAGTCTTTCTGCCCATCAAAACACTAATTCATGGGTGCATGCCCTCGAATCCTTTATGAACAGCTCCACACTGATTATAGGTTGTAAGGCTTGAGAACAGTCACCATGCTGGTGGCCACATAACACTTTATTCCAACTGTATGCTGGACAATCTGGATCAGCACCTTAGCTCAATGCTCCCCCATATCTAGCTGGCACAGGCTGCTGTCAGGTTGCTCAAAGAGACTTGGAACCAACTCCCCCAAGTTGTCCTCTAACCTTCCTATGACCTTCACATGGCATGTGGATGCACATACGCTTGCATGCACATACACAAAATAAGTATACTTTTTCATTTTAAAATTAAAATAGTCTTAAAATTATATACATTTTGACAATTTTAATTTTAATCTCATTTATGAAAAATGGTCACAGCAAAGTCCTATACTTCTTGTCTATTGATGAAAGAAGAAATAAGCAAAGTAATTAGCCCTTCTGTTTAAATTATCTATAAATTTCTTCTTGATCTCATTTACTACATTTCCATTCACAATACCTAATAGAACATACTTTGCACAAGAGGCAGGAATGTTCAGAATAAAGCATTAAGATAACACAATTCCCATGCAACTGAGGCACTGTCTTCAGTTTGATAATTTGGCACAGAAATTTCTTCAGTGGAAAAGAGAACAAACTATAAATGATAATTAATACTAAATGATCTGGATCTTTACACCAGACTGCAGTGGGTCAACACTGCTCCTCAGCCAGCCTGACTAGGAACAAAAGGACAAGACAGCAAGGGACAAAAGAGTCAGAGATGCCTCGTCCACTCTGACAGCCTTCTCTGTCACTCAGTTCCCATGTCCACTCTGACAGCCTTCTCTGCCACTCAGTTCCCATGTCCACTCTGACAGCCTTCTCTG
>JADRCH010000101.1:2532250-2586617 GCA_019843965.1 Rhynchomys soricoides | reverse complement strand
CCTTCTCTGCCACTCAGTTCCCATGTCCACTCTGACAGCCTTCTCTGTCACTCAGATGACCATGTCCACTCTGACAGCCTTCTCTGTCACTCAGATGACCATGTCCACTCTGACAGCCTTCTCTGTCACTCAGTTCCCATGTCCACTCTGACAGCCTTCTCTGTCACTCAGTTCCCATGTCCACTCTGACAGCCTTCTCTGTCTCTCAGTTTCCAAGCTGACTCTTACTTCCCATCTACTTCCTTTAAAAGTTTTGTTTTAACTGAGTGTATGTAACCCCCTTCTCTCTCACACACACAAACACACACATGCACGCACATACACACACACACCATACATGTGCACGCATGCACAAGGAATTCGAGTTATATCCGAAAGCCTGTCTCCTACACAAGTCCCTTACAAGCATGTTCAATGTTCCTAGTTTTGAATACTTCCAAAATGGAATCACACTACATGCATTCTCTGTAACTTGATTCCTTTCCTCAATATTACATGTTGGTATTAATCTGGATGAATTAATGTGACAGTCCAGTAGAACAACCTCTGTATGAACATCTGACTGTCCCCCGTGCGGCTCTGATATTACTTCTAGATTTGGTTTGAGTTCTAGTTGTTCCAGTCTAGCTCTCTTTCCTATGTTGAGTGTTAGTTTTAATCTGCATTAGTAATTTTTTAACTTTACTCGTATATTTATCAAGACTATGGTCACAATTCATTTTTTTGTTTTAATTGAGTGTATGTACATTCTCAAACACACACACACACTTTACTTGCATTTCCCCCATCCCAAATCCAGAACCCTATCATATACCTTTTGGGGACCCCCAAAGTCCCCAAGGTAAATCATGAAGGAGTCCTCTAAAAGGGGATCTTGAACCCAGCTGAAAGGCAAGCAGCCCTGAACCAGGTTGTTTGCATTCCTGGTCTGCAGGGAAAGAACAGAACTGCTGCACTGTGCACTGTGCAGGTGACTTCTGTCTTCTCTGTCACATGCTAAATGTGGATAGCTTGTTGGCATGAACTACCAATATCTTCAAAAACTGATCTCAAACCATGCTGACCAAAAAAAAAAAATTAACCACGAAAAAGGACATACACTTTAACTAAGCATTCCTTGTCAGAAATGCTGGTGCTTTCTATCTAGTATATCTGCATGAAGTTTCCCAGCTGAGTATTCAGTTGCTTCACAACTGAAATGCAAACCTGTTGAGTACCGTTTTGGGGCTTGAGATGAAAGATCATCTTTGATTTTCATTTTCAGACTAAAGATGTTCCCGGATGTTTGACCTAGAACAAGCCAGATGATCACCAGCATGGAGGACAAGGTGCCAGCTGCCTGTGGTAAGGAGGGCAGGGAATGTTTCCTAGTGACAAAACTTCCCATTCTCTACTGAGATACTGGGTGCAAAGGGAGTTGGTTTTCTAAAGGAAGGCAATGACTTTCTCAATAAAAGATAACTAGTTAACGGCAAAGATGGTAGGAGAATTTGTCTGGTTCATCAAAGATCTCAGGTTTTCAGTTGCTAAAGGTAAATCAATGAGTAAAAGAGTCTATACACCCTCAGTGTTTATCAATGGCCACTGAAGACTGTTGAGTATGTTGGTCATTAGCTGTGTGTATGGATAACCCAAGCCAAGAGAAGAGTCCTTTACCCATCAAGATGGCACAGCAGTGAGGAAGGCTGCATTGCTAATAAACCATCAACCATCCCATGATATGAGCTGCTACAGGTCTCAAATATATCATAACTCCAGTTTCCCCTCTCCCCTCCTTCTCAGGCCTTCTGTCCTCACTCCCTCCCTCCCCACCCACTCCTCCTCCAGTTCCCTTCAGAAAAGGCTAGGCCTCCCAGGGAGATCAACCAAACAAAGCATACTAAGTTGCAGTAAGATTAGGCACTTCTCCCCATATTAAGGCTGGACAAGGCAACCCGGTGGGAGGACAAGGATCCAAAAAGTAGGCAAAAGCAGCAGCCATAGACCCTCCTCCCAATGTGGGACGGCCATAGTCCCACAAAAATGCCAAGCTATGCAACTATAACATGTGTACAGAAGGTCTAGGTGAGACCCATGCATGCAGGCTCCCTGATTGTTGTTCAGTCTCAGTGAAGCCTATGGGCTAAGGTTAATTGATTCTGTGGGTTTTTTTGTAGTATCCCTGACCCATCTGCTCCTGCAATCCTTCCTCCCCTTGTTCAGCAGTTTTACAGTTTTTTTAAAACAAGAGTTTTGGTTGTTTGTTTGTTTGTTTTTTACAGTTGTGTCTAGATTCTAGAGAAGGGAAGAGTTTCAGAGAGAAAACTAGACAGATCCTGAATGACCACAGAGTACAGATGGAATAAAGACAATGGTGAGAGGTACAGCTGCTATGGTTGTAAAGCAAACTGTAGAGTCGTCTTATAGATGTCTTGAGAGAAGGGAACTATGAGCTGAAGAGTTGGCTTAGTGGTTAGAAGCATATAATGTTCTTCCAGAGGACCTGAGTTCAAATGCCAGCACCCATACTAGGTGGATACCAACTGCCTGGACTCCAGTTTCAAGGGATCTGATGTCCTCTTCCAGCTTCTGCAGACATCTATACTCATGTGCACAAACCCAAGTATATACTCATAATTACAAATCAATCTTCTGTAAAACGGGAAAAGGAAGTATTTTTTCTTATTTATTTATTTTTTATTTGTTTGTTTTTTTGAGACAGGATCTCACTCTTTGGCCTAAGCTGACCTCAAACTCAATCCATCTGCCTCAGTCTCTTGAATACTGAGATTGCAGTCTGAATTATCATTCTTGATGAATAAAAGAAATTCTTAAATATTTCAAGAGCACAAAATGTCAAGGAAAAGATTGGATCCAATCACACTAATAAAGAACTATATGAGGAAGCTTGGTAGTGTGGTATACACCTTTCATTCTAGAACTTAGGAGGCAGAAGCATGTGAATCTCTGTAAGTTTGAAGCCATCTTGGTAAAAAGTTCAACAAATGAGAGAAGAAAAAAAAAAAAAAAAAAAAACCAGAAAAGGCCATCTACACAGTGGAGACATTAGCAGCACCAATGGAGAGAACCCCCAGACTTCTGGTTTGAGCCCAATAGCTGGCACAACGTTACACAATGTTTCATGATCCTAAGCCTCACCGTATTCATCAACAATAATGGTGTGTGTGTGTGTGTGTGTGTGTGTGTGAGATCAACCCCAGAGCTGTGAAAATTAAATGAAGTCCATTACAACAGCCTCCTTGAATTGCTTCCTCAGTTAACACAGCTGCTAGTGTTCTGTGAGTGCGCGCGCATGCTCATGTGCACGTGCATGCGCAGTCCTTGAGATAGAACCTAAGACTTCGTCATACTAGGCAACCACTCTAGCACTGAGCTCCAGCCCCAGCCCAAATCCTCATTATTATTACTGTCCCAACTGCTGTACTCCTCACTCAAACTGGTAGGTGTGAGTGATACGATCTATTTTAAAATACCCATAGTCAGAAAATACTTGTAAAAGCTTCTAAGAAACTTTAAGAGATGATAAAAATGAACTTAAGCACATGACCATAAAAACAGAGAGAAGGGTTAGGGTTGGCTCTATCAAAAACAGGATGTTAAAGACTGTGTGTGGTGAGCTTTAAAAGGAGGCTTCTGATGACTTTGATCATGAATGGGGGAAATACAAACTACAGAAGCCGTGATGTTATCACACACCTAAGAACAGTCTTTTGAGTGAAACACCAAGTGGGAAGAGGCTGCACACAAAAGCAGACATGATGGATCTAACTGAGAAGTGCTCTGGATTCTATGTACGTTGGGGACCAAGAGGAGGCTAAGAGTATAATCACATGTGAAGATCAGAAGTGACTGATAGGCATGGGAGATGCCGGGCCTGCAGAGAGCCCAGGGCTCTTAGCGTGCAGTGGGAACGGGGCAGCAGGGGGAGGGCAGGGAGCCGTTCAGACAAAGCCCGGGGCAGTGGAGTCACGGGGTAAGGACCCCACATGCAAGACTAAGGCACACTGATGGTTAGTGCCACTTCAGAAAGTGTCACTGGCACGAACCCAGTGACAGCAAGGGGCAGAGATGGGACAGGAGGACAGGCAGGAAAATGGAAAGCAACTTCAGAGTAGCACATAAGAAAGCAGACACTCAGACATAGGGAGCCATTTAACCTAGCTTGAAAGGAGAAAATGAGTGTGCTTTATTTTAATCCTGTCTGTACTTTAAAGCCCCTGCTATATGTCCCTCTCTAGCTACTAGTTAAATAACTCAGTATAGACACAAAACACACGCCTAACCTGATCCTTTCTGCCAGTTCCCTTCAAATACTGCAAACACTTCCCAGGATCCAGACAATCTGCTTTAACACCCCCCCCCAATCCCCCCCAAGGCCTTCCAAACTCTCTCTGCAACTTTCCCTCAAATGAAGTCTGCAGGATTCTACATCACCGCCCTCTAACCCATGGGAGTAAGCTGAACTGGGCCACACCTGTCCCCATATTTGATACAGCTGTTTTATTCCTCAGTGGTTAATTGTGCTCTCAGGTGCCTTGTCTTTAAATTCACAGACATGCAAAGAATGTCAAACTCGTGCAAACAGACATGCTTCTAAGGCAACAGGAGGGCCCTAAAATCTGCCTCTGGAAGAAGCAACTGTGACCACAGAACTTAGACAGCCTGTGACTGCCTAATGTGACATCAGGCCATAACTGTAACAGAGATAATGTGTGTCCACAAATCTCTCAGAGTCGAAGAGCTGTGGGAACTGGAATGTGGATGCAGAAGGTGACACACACAGTGAGGACCCCTGAGACCTATGTGACACAGTGAGGACCCCTGAGACCCATCATCAGGACAGTGAGGGTAGACACAGTTGCTACCACTACCATGTCTAAAAGCTTACTTAGGCAACGGTCATTCTCCTCCTCTCCGATAATCCAGAGGGAACAGAATCTCACAGAGACACGTGGCAAAATTTCACACAATTCCTACAAACAGAATTCTATTAAGTGAGCAATATGCATCTACTTTACCTCCACAGGAACCCTAGGCACAAAGAAGACTTACAGCGCAGGTCTAGAATGTCTGTAGTAACAACAAGTCCAGGAAAACTCAGAAATGTCAACGCCAAACATGTCACAAGGAGTCAGAGGTTACTTTCTAACTTGGATTTGACCTTAAAATAAGCAATACACGTGATTGTGAACTCAAGAGGGACAAGGTTACCAATCCAAATAGTCCTAGAAATGCAGAGCCACCTGCTCAGGGCAAGGAAGAAACCTGGCCAGTAATTACTCCAGCTGTCTCTCTAGCAGGCAGTAGAAAGTAAAATGTTCATGTTTTAAGCATTCTGCCTAGCCAACAATGTCAGTAAAGATAAGAATAATCCATACTAACTTCACCAGCATGTGTTTAAACTATCTTTCAATAACTACTAAGAATAATTATGACCCTCTAAGACTGTGTTATAACTATCTAAGGCAGACATAAGTACGCTGTCTGGATGAAGAAGGAAAAGAAGGTGACCGGTGTACCCTATTTTTCCTGCTGTGTTTTAATGCCCAGATCATTTAAAGACCCAGGAGCAACAAGATAGGAACCACCTGAGTTCAGAAATTCAAGTTCCACTTCTGTGACTGATTCTATTCATAGGATTCTTCATCCTTTATGACTTGATTTACTTCTAATACATAAGAACTAATACCTTAAACACACGAATATTTTTAAAATACTTGTTTAAGTTGAATATTTAAGACCATATATTTCCAAGTCTTGTTATAAAAACACCTAACCAAACTACACAGAAGAGGTGTGTGCACATGTACCGACTGTGCCTTAGAAAGAGGTAGGTGCACACCCTTTCATCTCTTACACTTACACACACTGCAGGCAAAGAGAGCTCCTTTTCTAGCCATCCCTACAGATAATCCTAAACTGATTAGGATTATATATTATAATAAAATAATGATTCACATGAAATTTATGATAATTAAACATGAGTTCCTACAAATGCAAAATGGTTTTATTGACAGGCCATATTTTACTCAAGATTATACCTTGAGGGTTTCCATTGAGAAGCCCCTTTTCACTTTTCAGGCCGATACTGTCCTCCTAAGCTGGAAAGGACAAGCCTCCCAGAGTTACAACGACATTTGACACTGCCTGCTATGAAGGCCTCACTGAGAGGATGTCTCAAAGAACACAGGAAGGGGACGGGAGCAATGGCTCAGTGGTTAATAGCTCTTGTAGAGCACGTGGGTACAGGCATGGGTAGGGCCTCAGCCTCTACAGGCCAGTTTAACTACTCAGGGAGTCTACGCCCTCTTCTGGCCTCACAGGGACCAGGCCTATGCACAGTGTACATGCATACCACAGGCAGAAACTCATAGACACAAATAAAGATAAATAAATCATTTTTTAAGCAACAACTTCTCAGTACAGGCCTAGGGCAATCTCAGAAGAACAGTGACAACCGGGTGGAGTTTCATACACTCATAGGAAAGGAGAATAATATGCATTGTAGATGCTCAGATTCGGTAGCTAAAGCTCCCTTCCAGTAAAAAGCTGCATGTCTACTGGAATGCTGAGAATTAAAATACCAACACCCATGATAGGGTAGTTTGTGGTGTGGGGCAAGAGGTAAGCCTAAGAAAACATAAGGCCATATTTTGCCAATTAAAAAAAGTCACAAAAAGACACAAAGCTCCATACCCAAATAGCTGAGGGAAAGAGCTACCATCCCAGGAGTGTGGACAAGCCTATGAGCCAAAGTAAGGCCAGCACCTCTGCTTAGAGGGACCCGCCCAGAACCCTCAGGACACATAGACTGAGGAGTGGCCTTCCGGGTTTCCTTCTGCAGCCAGGGAGCTGATCCTGTGACACAGGGCTCCATACTCCATGCCAGGAGAAAGGTAGTATCCCAGGAGTGCTGACACACCTTCGAGAACAGGAAGACCACCACTTCTGTTCAAATTCCTCTATCAAGAGGGACCTTGCAGAGCCATCAAGACACAGGAACCATGGAAGAACTAGGGACAGAATACTTCTGGTTTCTGTCTGCACCCCAGAGCTGACCCTGTACCACAGCTCTCCAAACGCAAATTCCTCTCAGAAAGAGCTTGTCTCCAACAAGTACTGACACAAAGGCTTGCAGGAGGAACAAGCCACAGTCAGAATGAGCAAGACTAGCTAACACCATAGATAACCAGAAGGCAAATGGCAGATCCTGATAAGGATCAGAAACCAAGGCAACTTGGCATCATCAGAACCCAGTTCTCCCACCATAGTGAGCCCTGGATACCGCAACACACCAGAAAAGCAAGACTAAGATTTAAAATCACTTCTCATGATGATGATAGAAGACTTTGAGAAATAAATAAATAACTCCCTTAAAGAAATACAAGAGAACACAGGCAAACAACTAAAAGCCCTTAAAGAGGAAATATAGTAAAACACAATCAAACAGGCAAAGGAAATGTACAAAACAAGCTAAGATCTAAAAATGGTAATAGAAACAATAAAGAAATCACAAAGGGAGACAACCCTGGTGATAGAAACCCTAGGAAAGAGATCAGGAGTCATAGATGCAAGCATCACCAACAGAATACAAGAGATAGAAGAGAGAATCTCAGGTGCAGACGATACCATAGAAAACATTGACACAACAGTATAAGAAAATGCAAAATACAAAAGCTCCTAACCCAAAATATCCAGGAAATCCAGAACACAATGAGAAGACCAAACCTAAGGATAATAGGTATAGAAGAGAGTGAAGATTCCAAACTTAACAGGCCAGTAAATATCTTCAACAAAATGATAGAAGAAAATTTTCCTAGGCTAAAGAACGAGGTGAACATAAACATTCAAGAAGCCTACAGAATTCCAAATAGATTGGACCAGAAAAGAAATTCCTCCCATCATATTATAGTCAAAACACCAAATGCACAACACAAGGAAAGAATATTAAAAGCAGTAAGAAAATAAGGTCAAGTAACATACAAAGGCAGAATTCTCACCAGAGACTATGAAAGCTAGAAGATCCTGGACCAATCTCATACAGACCCTAAGAGAACACAACTGCCAGCCCAAGCTGCTATACCCAGCAAAACTCTCAATTACCATAAATGGTGAAAACAAGATATTCCATGATAAAACCAAATTTGTACAATATCTTTCCACAAACCCAGCCCTACAAAGGATAACAGATGGAAAATGTCAACTCAAGGAGGGAAACTACACCCTAGAAAAAGCAAGAAAGTAATCTTTCAACAAACTCAAGGAAGATAGCCACACAAACATAAAAATAACATCCAAAATAACAGGAAGCAACAATCACTATTCCTTAATATCTCTTAACATCAATGGACCCAACTGTCCAATAAAAAGACATAGACTGACAGACTGGATACATAAACAGGACCCAGCATTTTGCTGCATACAGGAAATGCACCTCAGTGTTAAAGACAAACACTACCACAGAGTAAAGGGCTGGAAAACAATTTTCCAGGCAAATGGAAAATTTGGCAAGAAATAGGATGGAGTAGCCATTCGAATATCAGATAAAACTGATTTTCAACCAGAGGTCATAAAAAGAGATAAGGAAGGACACTTCACCCTCATCACAGGAAAAATCTACCAAGAAGAACTCTCAATTCTGAACATCTATGCTCGAAGTGCAAAAGCACCCACATTCATAAAAGAAACTTTACTAAAGCTCAAAGCACACATTGCACCTCACACAATAATAGTGGGCGAGTACAACACCCCACTATCATCAATGGACAGATCTTGGAAGCACAAACTAAACAGAGACACGGTGAAACTAACAGATGTTATGAACCAAATGGATTTAACAGATATCTATAGAACATTTTATCCTAAATCAAAAGTATATACCTTCTTCTCAGCACCTCATGGTACCTTCTCCAAAATTGATCACATAATTGGTCACAAAAAAACCCTGAACAGATAGATATAAGAAGATTGAAGTAATCCCATGCCTCCTGTCAGATCACTACAGAATAAGGCTGGTCTTCAAAGGCAACAACAACAAAACGCCCTCATACACATGAAAGCTAAACAATGCTCTACTCAATGATAACTTGACAAAGGAAGAAATAAAGAAATTAAAGACTTCCTAGAGTTTAATGAAAATGAAAGTACAACAGGCCCTTGGGCCTGAGGGTGTTAGATCCCCCAGGATAGGAGAATGACAAGGAGGGATGACGAGAGTGGGTGAGTGGGTGGGAGGGTGGGTTAGAGAATATCCCCATAGTGACAGGGGGAGGGCAGAGGGAATGGGGAGGTTCCAAAGGGGAGATCTGAAAAGGGGGAAACATTTGAAATGTAAATAAAATATGAAAATAAAAATAAATAAAATAAAATAAAAAAAAGAAAAGAAAAGAAAATGAAAGTACAACATACCCAAGCCTATGGGACACAATGAAAGCAGTGTTAGGAGGAAAACTCATAGCCTGAGTGCCTCCAAAAAGAAACTGGAGAGAACATACACTATCAGCTTAACAGCACACCTGAAAGCTCTAGAACAATAAGAAGCTAACACACCCAAGAGGAGTAGAAGGCAAGAAACAGTCAAACTCTTGGCTGAAATCAACGAAGTAGAAACAAAAAGAACTACACAAAAAAATCAACAAAACCATGAGCTGGTTCTTTGAGAAAATCAACAAGATAGATAAACCCTTAGCCAGACAAACCAGAGGGCACAGAAATCTGAGGAAATTCAAAAAATCATCAGATCTGACTATAAAAGAATATACTCAACCAAATTGGAAAATCTGGATGAAATGGGCAATTTTCTAGACAGATACCAAATAACAAAGTTAAGTCAGGATCAGATAAACCATCTAAACATTAACACTTAAAGAAATAGAAGAAGTCACTAAAAGTCTCCCAACCAAAAAAAAAGCCCAGGACCAGATAGGTTAAGTGTAGAATTCTATCAGACCTTCAAAGAAGATCTAATACTAATACTCTTCAAACTATTTCACAAAATAGAAACAGAAGGAACACTACCAAATTCATTCTATGACGACACAGTTACACTGGATACCAAAACCTCACAAAGACCCAACAAAGAAAGAAAACTTCAGACTAATTTCTCTTATGACTATAGATGCAAAAATATTCAATAAAATTTTCCAAAACTGAATCCAAGAACACATCAAAACTATCTTTCATCACGATCAACTAGGCTTCATCCCAGAGCTGCAGGGATGGTTCAATACTCGGAAATCCATCAATGTAATCTGCTACATAAACAAACTCAAAGAAAAAAAACCACATGGTCATTTCATTAGATGCTTGAAAAAGCATTTGACAAAATTCAACACCCCTTTATGATAAAAGTCTTGGAAAGATCAGGAATTCAAGGCCCATACCTAAACATAGTAAAAGCAATATACAGCAAACCAGTAGCCAACATCAATCTAAATGGAGAGAAACTTGAAGCATTCCCACTAAAATCAGGCACTAGACAAGGCTGTCCACTCTCTCCCTATCTATTCAATATAGTACTTGAAGTTCTAGCTAGAGCAATTAGACAACAAAAGGAGGCCAAAGGGATACAAATTGGAATGGAAAAAACCAAAATATCACTATTTGCAGATGATATGATCATATATTTAAGTAACCCGAAAAACTCCACCAGAGATCTGCTACAGCTGATAAACAACTTCAACAAAGTAGCGGGATATAAAGTCAACTCAAACAAATCAGTAGCCTTCCTATACTCGAAGGATAAACAGGCTGAGAAAGAAATTGGGGAAATGACACCCTTTACAACAGTCACAAACTATATAAAGTATCTTGGTGTGATGCTAACCAAACAAGTGAAAGATCTGTATGACAAGAACTTCAAGTCTCTGAAGAAAGAAATCTAAAAAGACCTCAGAAGATGAAAAGATCTCCCATGCTTATGGATTGGCAAGATTAACATAGTATAAATGGCCATCTTGCCAACAGCAATCTACAGATTCAATGCAATCCCCATCAAAATCCCAACTCAATTCTTCATAGACTTCAAGAGAGCAATTCTCAAATTCATTTGGAATAACAAAAAACCCAGAATAGCAAAAACTATTCTCAACAATAAAACAACTTCTGGGGGAATCAGCATCCCTGAACCTCAAGCTGTACCACAGAGCAGTAGTGATAAAAACTGCATGGTATTGGTACAGTAACAGGCAGGTAGATCAATGGACCCAGAAATGAACCCACACACCTAGGGTCACTTGATCTTTGCCAAAGGAACTAAAACCATCCAGTTGAGAAAAGACAGCATTTTCAACAAATGGTGCTGGTTCAACTGGTGGTCTACATGTAGAAGAATGCAAATTGATCCATTCCTATCTCCCTGTACAAAGCTCAAGTCCAAGTGGATCAAGGACCTCCACATAAAACCAGGTACACTGAATCCAATAGAAGAGAAAGTGGGGAAAAGTCTCGAACACATGGGCACAGGGGAAATGTTTCTGAACAGAACACCAATGGCTTATGCTCTGAGATCAAAAATTGCAAAGCTTCTGTAAGGCAAAAGACACTGTCAATTGGACAAAACGGCAACCAACAGATTGGGAAAAGATCTTTACAGATCCTACATCTGATGGAGGGCTAATATCCAATATATACAAAGAACTCAAGAAGTTAGACTTCAGAGAACCAAATAACCCTATCAAAAAATGGGGAACAGAGCTAAACAGAGAATTCTCAACTGTGGAAACTTGAAGGGCTGAGAAGCACCTAAAGAAATGTTCAACATCCTTAGTCATCAGGGAAATGAAAATCAAAACAATCCTGAGATTCCACCTCACAGGAGTCAGAATGGCTAAGATCAAAAACTCAGGTGACAGCAGATGCTGGCGAGGATGTGGAGAAAGATGGACACTCCTCCATTGCTGATGGGATTCCAAGCTGGTACAATCACTCTGGTAATCAGTCTGTTGGACCCTCAGAAAATTGAACACAGTACTACCTGAGGACCCAGCTATACCACTCCTGGGCATTTACCCAAAAGATTCCCCAACATATAACAAGGACACATGCTCCACTATGTTCATAGCAGTCATATTTATAATAGCCAGAAGCTGGAAACAACTCAGATGTCCCTCAACAGAAGAATGGATACAGAAAATGTGGTACATTTACACAATGGAATACTACTCAGCTATTAAAAACAATGACTTCATGAAATTCGCAGGCAAATGGATGGAACTTGAAAATATCATCCTGAGTGAGGTAACTCAGTCACAAAAGAACAAACACTGTATGTACTCATTGATAAGTGACTATTAGCCCAAAAGTTCGGAACAACCATGATTCAATTCACAGCAACTTTTGGACTGAGTGGGGGTCCCAGATGGAGGAGTAGGAGAAGGGACTGAAGGAACTGAGGGAGTTATCAGCCCCATGGGGAGGGAGCAACAGTGTCAACTAGTCAGGCCTCCCGGTGCTCCCAGAGACTGGAGGGAATCATGGTGTTGGCCACATATGTGGCAGAGGAGGGCTTTGTTGGCCATCAGTGGGAGGAGAGGCCCTTGGGTCTGAGAGTGTTAGATGCCCCAGTATAGGGGAATGCCAGGGAGGGAAGATGGGAGTGTGTGGGTGGGTGGGGAAATACCCTCATAGAGGCCAGATCCTGAGTGTGTTCACCTCTTCAGCCACAGCACTTCATTTGGATTTGAAATCACTTCTTGAATTTGCATTAGATTTATGTGTCTAAAATTCCTTTTTGTGACTTTTTTTTTTTTTAATTTTGATACTTTATTCACATTTCAGATGTTTTCCCCTTTCCAGGTCTTCCCTTGGAAACCCCCTATCCCCACCTGTAGTCTACTATTTCAAATGCAAGGTAAGACAAGAAGTCTGTAAGCTACAGAACTGTAAGTCATAAGTAAATAAGTCAAACTTATTTACTCAAACTTAAAGTCAATGAAGCAAAGCACTTTAGAGGTATGCCCCAAGTGAGAATGCTTCAGTCTCACTTGGAAGGAAGAAGAAAGCAATCATGGGGGTGGAAGAGGTGTTGTGCAGAGGGAGGGAAGGACGGGGAGGGGAGATAAAAAGGGGAACATGATCAGGTATTAGGGTGGAGGAACAGGAATGAAGCCCCGAGGGGCAGCAGAATGAATGGAAGCAGGCAACCTTGGGAGGTGGGGGGACCCTCTAGAATGCACCAGAGACCTGAGAGGTGAGAGACTCTCAGGATGCAAAGAGAGGGACCTTAGATGAAATGCTGAACAGTGGGGAGAGGGAACTTGTAGAGTCCACCTCCAGTAGAAAGACAGGGCATCAAGTGGAGGGATGGGGTTATCATCCCACAGTCAAAAACTCTGACCACAATTGTTCCTGTCTAAAAGAACTGCAGGGATAAAAATGGAGAAGAGACGAGGGAAAGGATGTCCAGTGACCAGCCCAAATTGGGACCCATCTCAAGGGGAGGCTCCAAGGCCTGACACTATTACTATTACTAATGGTGTGCTTACAGTCAGGAGCCTAGAGGCCCAACCAGCAGCTGAAAGAGCCAGACACAGATACTTACACCCAGCCAATGGAAGTTGGAGGACCCCTGTGGTTGAATTAGGGAAAAGCTAGAAGAAGCTGGGGAGGAGGGTGACTCCATAGGAAGATCAGCAGTCTCAACTAGTCTGGACCCCTAAGATCACTCAGGCACTGAGCCACCAACTAGGCAGCATACACAAGCTGGTCTGAGTCCCCACCCCACATATACAGTTAGAGAAGATGCACCTAACCCTCAAGAAACTTAAGGCCCAAGGGAGTGGGGAGGTCTGGTGGGATAGGGGTGGGGGTGGGGTATGGGGATAGCCTCTTGGAGACAGGGGAGGAGGCATGGGATAAGGAACAGTCAAAGATCAGACTGGGAGGGGGATAACTACTGCACTATAAATAAAAGATTAAAGAGAAGAAGAGGAAGAGGAAGAAGAAGAAGAGGAGGAAGGAAAAGGAGAAGGAGAGGAAGAAGAAGAAAGGCCCACATTCAAGGATCAGCATTACAAAAAGAAGTCAAAACAAAACATGAACAAGAGTGAAAACCCGAGACATGAAGTCTGAGCCTGAAGGCATGCACAGTGCAGGAGCACAGAGCAGACCACACACCACTGATGAACAAAGTTGCAAAGCAGAGAAATATCAAAGCTAAAATAAAAAGAACAGAAAAATCACAGATATAGTGCAGGAAAACAAAATCCAACATACTAAATAAAAATAAGCAATAGCATGTGAGCATGTGTGCACGGAAGTATATGAAACATGATATGGATGAAAGCATGTCAAACATACTTGGTGTGTGAATTCCAATGGCACTTAGGAGGTCCACAGTCATCAAGTAAACGTGGTAAAGGGAAACATCCTTTTCTGCTGTGAACTACATATGCAGCCACATGGCAGGTGCACAGAAGCTTATCCCCAGGAAAGCCCTCTAGGTAGAAGCACAAAGATGAAACAAACTACTTCTCAGATCTAGCGTAAATGGCTATAAATATCTCAGGAGAAATTTCTTAATTAGCATGTGCCCCTACAGTGGAACACAGCTCCATCTACAAAGCCTGCTCACAGTCAGTCTCCTGTTTCATGAAATTCAGAGGATTGGAGTCATACTTGAGTTATCAGAGCACAGTGATAGAATCAGCATGAACACGGTGTAAGAACTACAGAACGGAGAACAACAGTAAAGAGACGACTGGAATTTATAGATTAAAATAATAAAAATAAGATACAGGTAGAGCCACACCATTACATAGAGTTAGACAAGATTCTTAAGGGTATACCAGGCTACAAGCCAGCGATGTCAAAGGCCAGAACACTTAATGTATGACTTCTACTTAATTTTTAACAATGGGGCTGCTCACCAGTCAACAGAGATAACAAACAAGGTCTTAACAAGAACTTACCTAGGGGTTTGGGTAACTAAAGGTATTTTTAAAGTTTAAAAGGTATCTGTGTGTTCTGACATAAACGGAGAGGGGTATCTTGATTCCTGATCTTCTAACAGTGCAGAGCAGGAGTCCCAGATCGCAGAGCAGACTTACTTTCTATCACCACCAGTGCTGCTTCCTAGCCAACCTCAGGCACTGGGACATCAAGGGAAGTGGCATCAGCCAAGAGGCAAAGGCACTGGGTTGGGCATTTCCTTGATGGTCCTCTGCTTCCATGGATTTTTTAAGAGGAGACTTACAAATCCATGACCATCTGGCAGATAAACAAGTTTATCTGTATTTAAGAATTATAGAGAGTAAGAGAAAAAAAGAAAATATGGCTTGGGTCACCATTCAAAGTTATATTGATGAACAAAGAAGAAAAGTCAAGTCTCATAATGATCCATGATCAAAAGGAGACGTGTACAGTCCCAATGACTGCCTCTGTGGTGTTCACTGTCCCGTCCCGTGGGACCTCGTTATTCGTGGGATCGAGGGGGACCAAGCCTGAAAGGAAAATGGGCGAGAGAGAGGAGCGAGACCAAGCAAAGTTTTGTCAAGGTCTATTTTTTATTAACACAAGCAGATTTTATAAAGCAAAAATCATAGGCAAGGGGAGGGGAGAGAGGAAGCTTGCGGCCCTCCGGTTGTTATGGCTCAACTACTGTCTGGTGTCTGAACATTTTTCGGTCAGCCTGTCCTCCGGAGATGCAAGGGACAGCTAATCTTGCACAAACACGGCTGGTTCTCAGAGACCTGCTTTAAGGCTGTACAAACTCAGAAACTTGCCTAAGGCTGTAGAAAGGTCAGGTTCCCAAGGGTGGTGTGGAGGCCCTGGCTCCCGACAGTTCACTAGTTTTACCTATGCCAAATGTGCACATGCAGGTTTTAATAGACACATGCACAATTGCTACAGGCATTAGCCCTCTTCCTCCTACATCAGCAGGTCACCCAGCCCAATGGCAGCACTCCTGAGACTCCTGGGGTGCTTGGCAGGTGCCCGATGCTGCCAGAGAAAGACCCCAAAGGAAGAGAGAAGTAACCATCTGAGAAACTGAAACTGTTCAATGTACATGCTTAAGAATGCTTTAAAATTTTGACACAAATAACAATATCTTATTTTTTAATTTCAATGTTCTGCTATAAATATTTCAGCTATGGCTTTTACAAATCTCAAGGACATACTTAGTATCTTTTTATTCTGTAAGATTTATTTTTAGCCCAGTGAAGGGAACTGAACCTAGAGTCTCACCTGTGAACGTATGTGCTTTTACCACTGAGCCATGTTACCTCCCCAGCCTGAGGTTTTTGAAAACTATCTGTATTAGTACCCCCCCAATTCTGCACTTAATTACCATCTCTCAAAATGCTTGCTTTTAAAAAATAATATAAGCATTAAGTAATAATTAGAGCCATGTACTATTTATTTAGTCTTCTCCACATTTGGGGCACTGTTAGGGCTGAAGTTGGCTTCCTGCCGACTTCCTAGTCCTTCCCTTTCAGGTAGCCTCATCATCTTCAAACGTGGGAGCAACATTAAGAGTGCACAGGGTGCAGCTCTATTACCTATTAATAAGTTTCAAAGCACTGTGTAAGACAGCTTTTGTAAATCTCCTACTTTTAATTTTTAGATACCATCTAACAAATGTAGGGCAGAATAAAAAGAAAATAATTCTATTCAAATTAACAAAAATTCACGTAAGTTTTTAAAATGTTATATTAGCTTTATTTTTAAAAAGTATCCAGAGAAATAAAACAAAATCAAATTCCTAATAGCCTTCATAGTACAAAATAAGTAAAAAGATGTTGTTTTTCTACACTGAATCTTTGTCTACTAAGACAGATAGCACTGGAAACTAAGGAGAAAAGGAAAAGGGAATTTTCTTTTCAAACTGAATGTATATTCAATCTCATTTCTTCTAGTGGTTATAAAGCACTTGTACTATTATTTACTGCATGAAGCCTGTTCATCTCCATTGAGATAAGCCATGAGCAATAGATTTTGTTTAGATAACTTCACTACAATAAAGCAAATGACTAATAAGCCTTTGAAATAAAAGTTTTTAGGGCAAAAAAAGTATAAAAATTACCTTTTTGATATAAAAAAAGTATAAAAGTATTGAAAATCTACTATAAACAGAATATATTGATCTTTACTTATCTAGCATTTATTTACCAGGCTTCTAAATACAAATTACCTATATGCATTTCTTTTATTTTTCCTTTTCTATAGTCTTCTGCAAGGCAATATTCATTTTAGTTCCTTGTATGAACTGCACAGGAGAAAAGGCATATGGGGACTTCACAGTGGTGCTTTCGATTAAATTTACTTACTTTGTAATACGATCAATGTTGGCAATCTGCTTCTGATTCCTGATAATTTCAATGGCCGCCCAAAGATGCTGGATAGCTTTTGTGTCCGCCTGTCGTCTTTTTGTTAAACGTGCCATGACCTGTTTACTTCTTTAGCTGTAGCAAAAGACAAAAACATAAGACAGAAAACAGGAATTACCGAGGGAATTCCCACACAGGAGCAACAGCCACAGCACGTCCTGACACTGCTGCTCATTCTGAGGTGAAATGCAGTGCTGCAGCTTTCCATTTTCTACCTTTCAGGGTGCACTTCTACTTAATAAAAGCAAGCATTCACTTGGGTACCTCTTAAAGAATGATATTCTAAAATCCAAATCACTTAAAAAGGTATTTCCAAGGAGTCTACCTCATACTAATGTAAATAAATAAATAAATAAATAAATAAATAAATGCAGGCATTTAATATTTATTCTAAAACACATAAATGCTACAAGATTTCAGTTTTAAGTATTACACCGTGTGAAGATCAAGCAATACAAAATGGAATTTATATGTCCTAATTGTTTGGTATTTCAAGTTTTTATGATCATAACTTTAGAGAATTCAGTTTTATATACATATGAAAACAATGTTTAAAAAAACAAGCGTTAGTCAGACATGGTGCTGCACACCTGCAGTGCCAGCACTTAGGAGGTAGAAGCCCGAGGATTAGCACAAGTTCAAGGTCAACCTGATCTACAGTGAGTTCCACGCCAGTCAGAACTGCATAGCAAGAAACAAACAAAGAAACAATGAACAGAGAATCCAGATCGTTCTGAAGTAAAAGAAAGGCTAAGACCTAGGATACCAAATCACAAATTATCAGCAATGATCCAGCTGCTGGAACAGGGCTCATTTCAGAACTAATCAATGTAGTATTAGGAAATAACACTATTGTTTTATTCAAATTTTGGTATCTGAATGGGCTGAAGGAGATAACTATCAAGTCTCCAAATACCCTTCCAGCTATCTCCAGGCAAGAAGGAATGGACTTCAGTGTCTGGTGGGTGACAGTATTAATGAAGACCTATTGAATCTCCACTTCATCTTCACATTGAGCCCAGCCTCAGGATCCAGTGAAACAAGCAACTCACACATCTGTGTGCTCCGCCCTTTGTGCAAGGCAGAAATGCAGGCACTGCAGCCTCTCCAGCTGCTGCGCCCTTCAAGGAGACAGCAAGCATGGAACTTGTTCTAACTGACTGACCAGAGAAGCTGCTAGATTCTCATGTCTCTTTTTCTCCATCCTTTCTCACAGCGTCCTTGCTTCTCTGGCCAAGCTGGGTGAGACCTGCAGTTGCCACCAGAGTTCATCTTAACCAGAGTTACTGCATATGGTGGCTTCCAGCATTATGAAGCAGAGAGAGAGAGAGAGAGAGAGAGAGAGAGAGAGATAGCTGTAAAAAGGACTAAAGGGGTTTCTGAATGGCACACTTTCTCCATGGCTACTTTTAAAACAGTGTTGGGCTGGGGAGATAGCTCAGTCATTTAGAGTTCTTCATGCATGCATGCAGACCTGAGTTCAAATTTTCAGCACTCCTGTGAATGGCAGGTGTAGCCCTGCAATCCTATGCCCCTAGTACTTGGCAGGAGGAGGAAGGACAGAGGCAAGGAGATGGCTGAGCCTTGCTGAGCACCAGGTTCAGTACGAAACTGTTTGAAGGCAGAGAATGGAAGGAGAGCACTTGCTGCCCCCCCAGCCTCCCTCCCAGCACACTACACACACACATGCTTGCACATGTGCACACTCAAAAAAATGCTCCTGTTCAAGTTTTAAAGGAAAATTATTTTGTTTTGAATAAATGTAGACCTATAACTAAATGATAATAAAAAATGACAACTGTGGCTTACAGTGCTTCTATTTAGAGTGCAGACACCTCAGTTTCAGGGTGCTTGTTCAGGAATGTCAGCTCAAGGATGCCACAAGGATGCCATGGGAAGAAACTGCAGGAGCCACAGTCAGATGCAGCAGGACAGCTCCACCCAGTCCTGATGTCCTTAAGACACAGAAGCACAAGCCCAGCTGTTTCAGCTGCTTACAGCAAGCAATGACAGTGCCTGCCTTGTTCATATTGCTGTGCTAGCCAGGAGACATCTGAGATGTACAGAATGGCAATCCTAGCTGGGAAACAATACTGACAGGGGAAATCTAATGTGGACAGTGCAAGGCCATACAGACCAAACATGCAAATGATCCAGAATCTCTTCTGAGAATTCAGAAAAGGGTCATGCTGCTCTGGCATGGGTAAAATTTAGGCAGAAATAAACTGAAAACTCCAAAAATATAAGAAGTATGAGAAAAATAAACACCAACATTTCTTCTCTTAATTTATCTTTAAAATAATTGTTTAAAGCAAAAAGAAAAATAATTAATAGATGTCCCTATGTTTATAATATATGCAGAAGTATATCATGACCATAACATAAAGGAAGGGGAAGAGGAATACGTGTGAAACAGTATCAGACTAAATTAAGGGGGATTTTGGTAAAATCAGGATGAACATTATATTCTGTATAAGAGGATAATAATAGTTAACATTTAACATATTTTAAGATATATAGTATGAGCTGGACCTGGCAGTGCAGCCCTGGAATCACAGCTTCTCAGAGGCTGAAGTGGGCGGAGCACTACAAGCTCACAGGTTGGGTGGACCTCAAAGTTAACAGCAGCCGGGCAACCTAGAGAGACATTGTCTCAATAATTAATCAAACATAACTTATTCACATCTACAGGAAAATTAACAAAAAGGTAACTTTTGAGGGCACCGAGACAATAATATAATTATTACATAACAACCATGCAAATATAACAGAAACTAAGTAGCAGAACTGCTTAGTGATGTCACACACTCCTAGAAAGTCTTAATAGCCAGACCAAAGGGTGAAGCAGCCTTCATCTCAGGAAAGCAGATGTAAAGATGAAATCAGGACCTTCTGAGAGCTGTGTGAACCATGTGACAGACAGCAGACATGCTGTCACTCACGTCACACCACAGTCACTGCTTATGGGAGTCAAAGTGGAACACTGCCAGCGGTATAAATGGTGAAGTACGTGACACATCTTGAGAGTGCCCAAACGAGAGCCTATTAAGTGCCTATTAAGACAGTATTTCACTAAAGTACAAGTAGTTCTGAGTATAGAGAAATCTCAAAAGTTAATATAGTACTGGGACTAAGCCCAGAACCTTGTGGATCTTCAGTGGTACTCACTGCTGAGCTGAAGCCCCATCCCTCAGCTGTCCTTTCTTAGGAGATCTACATTCACTCAGTTCACAAACACTCTCTGTGTTCTGCTTGAATACTAGCCACTCTCTTGTACTGTGGGCAAACAGTAACAGGCAGAAAAGACAAAACCTCGAATCCAGTAAGAACCATTAACAACATGACTAGATCCAAGAAAAGAATGACAACTGGGCATTGGTCAACAAAAAGAAAACACCCTAGGAAGTTAATCTCTTGGGCCCTACATAGATGGTGCTACCCAAGGTCTACGCTGATGTGGTAAAGTCAAAGTGAATTCAAAAGAATGAATAAAAAGTATTTAACTAAGAAAGGGTCTGTCTCATTTACTTTTCTATCCAATGTTTTTCTAGGTACCCAACAGAGTTTCAAACATGCTAACCTTTCCATATAAAACATTAAATTCAACTTTTCCAGCTATGTTGTAAGATCTCAGAGAGAAAGGTCAGAAAATGTGCAGAAATCACTGACAGTATTTAACCTATTATCTGCTCCAACACACATGAGGAATGTAATATACTCCTCTCAGTAAAAGTGCATGGGAAACAAACTTCAAGAGGCCTAAAAAGTAGCTTAAAAAGTAAGCTGAACACTTTAAGTAACGTTAATAAGCCCCCAGTTGATGTTGCTCTTTTGTCCTTGGAAATCCAGATTTACCATAATTCCCAGTCTCTAGGTGTACTCTGGTCTCATCACAGCAGTATACAATAAGAACACAGCAAGCCAGGAACAAATTAATAATAAGCAAAATTAAATAAGGCATCATTTGCTGGTGAACGTTTATGTATGAAGGCTGTGCTGTAGTGAGTGAGAAGCACACAGTGAAGAAAACAGCACAGTTGGTTAGGGCAGAGGAACGGTGCAGGACTCCATTAGCATCTGTGGCAAATGTGCGCTCACTTGCTTCCAGTACTAGGTATATGTGTGAAGGTTTTGTTGCATAAAATATTCAAATATTTATACCAGATATTACATAAGATTTTAAAATGTCCCATTGTTTCCATGGTTTTCACAGTAACGTATGAAACGTCTTTGTTTATTATGATTTTACTTTATGATTATCTATTCACACCATCCACTCATTTGTATATTAATTCTTGATGTTGGTTTTGCATTTTCTAGATGTTTTGGGAACAGGGTCTTACTCAGGGTGGCCTTGAACTCACTGTGTAGCTGAGTATGACATTAAACTTCTGGTCCTCCTCCTTCCATCTCAGTCCTGGGATTACAGTCACATATTACTGTTCTCTATTCTATCCCATTGTCAGTTCTTTTGCAAATGCTACATCATACTGATTACAACATTTTCACACTAAGATTCTAGTTGGCAACTATCTTTTTTTTCTTTCTTTCTTTCTTTCTTTCTTTCTTTCTAACTTTGTTCTTCTGGATCTTTTGCCTTTCCACATAAATTTCAGAATCAGTTTGCTGGCATCCATGTAATAACTGGTTCAGGTTTTAACTGATGCTGCATTAAATCTACAGATCAATCTGGGAAGGAGGGACATCTTAACATTAGCCTTCCTAGCCATGAGTTATCTTTACATTAATTATCTAATATTAGAATCTTGTAACCTTATAGACCCTGAACATATATTAAGATCTCTCTCTCTCTCTCTCTCTCTCTCTCTCTCTCTCTCTCTCTCTTCTTTCTTTTCTTTCTTTCTTTCTTTCTTTCTTTCTTTCTTTCTTTCTTTCTTTCTTTCTTTTGGAGACAGTATAGCGCTAGCTGTCCTGTAACACTAGGTTCACCCCAAACTCAGATCCATCTGCCTCTGCCTTCCAAGTGCTGGGATCAAAGGTGTGCACCACCATGCCCAGTTCGTGTTAAATTTCTATCTAAAGATTTCATTTTGGGCATATTAATATAAACAACAATGTGTTTAAATTACACTTGTTCATTCCTGATATATAAATAATTTTTATACATTAACCTCGTATCTTGATCTTCCTAAGGTACTTCCACCGTGGCTTGTTTCGAGATACTTTTGATGTGTTTTAAAGCTTCACTCCTTGGTGTATGTCTTGCAGCACATTCCCTCTTATTTGTTCCTTGTACTTCAGTGTCTAACATTTCGTAAAATTCTCCAGGAAGTGCTGCCTCAAGTACTGTTTCGAGTTCTTTTCTTTCCTATATTACCATCTCACATGGAGTACACTTCCTAGAGGTGCCCATGCTCCTGAATGCTCTAGTTTCAAGCTTTCAGTCCCATCTTCCACATCCTGATGCTCAGCCCTGCCCACAGTACGGATGAACTCTTCTGAAGTACTCTGCATTTCTGTTATACTGCTAGACTATAGTACTCTCTCAGAACTTGTGTTTCTGCTTACGTCGTCCATCCATGACTATGTGCTGCTTATGTTTTTGCCCTCAGCATGGTAGCTGTCATTTTTAACAATGCACTGCCCGATTATTATCTAATATTCTTGTTCCACTGGCTCTGGTTCTGATGTTTGCTTAGTCTTCAAACTATACTTCTGCCTTTTGTCAACTTTTATGGCTTTTTGTTTTTCCTGAAAAATGGGCATAACATACTGAGCAAATGGAGCCACGGTAGGCAGACCTTTACCGTGTAGCTGAAGGGGCACGGAAGGGAGCATGCTCAGTTCTATGACTTCTGGTAAGTCTGTGTCACTGGATTGTCAGGTTTTCTCCCCTCACATGACACATGGTATAAGAATGAAATGAAGCAGGCAATTCCCTTCCTACAGATTGGCTAGGCTCTGGAAAAACACAGCTGGTAAGGCTCACAGGGAAGAGCCTAAATTCTGAAGACAGGGAAAGAAGTGGCGGGGGAAGGGGGAGGTGGAGGATGAAGAGATGGAGGAGAAACTGTAATATATGAGATGTAATATACAAGATAATAAATTATTATTAATAATAAAAGAATGGAGCACCCTGGCACATCTGATAACTTCTCCTTCCTCCTGTCCTGCTCTGCCCAAGGTACTCAGTGTGAGAGCCTGGTTGAGATAAAACTAGACACGTAAGGAAGCCATTCCCTGGGTTCCCCTGGAGTTTTCATACTCCTAGGTGCACAGACTTAACACTCCAGCAGTCTGTCAGCCCTACCTTGGCTTTTGTCCCCACCCAGAGTCCTGTGCCTGGCTTCAGCTCTAGGAAGGCTTAGGCTTTCTACTTGCCTATCTCAATTATCTAAGTTTGCCCCCCATGGTCTCATTTCTCTGAGATCTAAAAAACAACTTTTTTTTTTTTCTTTTTGCTCTGTTCGTTGTTGTTGTTGTGTTTTGATTTGTTTGTGTTTTGTTGTGGTGGTTGTGGTTCGCTCGTTATCAATATAGAATAATGTCAATGCCAACTAGGAACAGTGGAGTTTCTTTCTGAATATGAGGTAAATGAAACAATGTTTTACCAAATGAATTCGCATGCTTTGCTGAAAAGTTTCTCTGTTCTACAACAAAATGTGATATATTTATAAATATGTGTTAAATTGTTTGGCTACTGGAGTTAGTTTCTTGAGTTTGTTCAGCTGGTTCAGTGTCTCACAACTGTTGTCATTAAAGCTTGTATGCAAGCTGTGTGTGTGAAATGACAAGCCCACTGTCAGTCTCTACCGGGCTATTTTACACACACTATCTGCCCAGTAGTACCAGTCTTGATTTTTTACTTAATTTAGTTTTTAGATTTTCTAAGTTGGGGGTCTTGATAGCCCAGGGTGGGGGGTTGGCTAGAACTTCTTGCCTCAGCCTCCCACATGGTAGGATGCTAAGTGTGTACCACCCCCCTAGCTTATCAGCTTCTAAAGCACACCTATTTTAAGCTTTCACTATGCCTTTGATAACCTTTACTATGAAATATATAAATAAGTACTTCCTGGATAAACAGTCCCTCCATATTAATTAACTGTAATGTGTTACAATGAACCTTTGGCTGCCAGAGCTAGCTGTGAGGGGATGGAGAGGTACTGCTTAGAGAGTTGTGGGGTGGGTGTCACCGAGGACAGTGTGCAGTACTATAGATGCCTTCACACTGAACTATGTGCTTAAAATGGTTAAGACGGCAAACTTTATGGTAAGTGTATTTTATCTCTACTTTTTAATTTGAAAAAAAAAAAAGGTCAGAGAAAGAATAAAGTTAGTTCAAAATAATGATAAAGTTGGTTACCATGTCTTAAGAGTGAATTTCAAATACTCCACCAAGAACTTCCAAACAAGCAGATGGATCACTCCATGGGTGCAACAGTCTGGTGTGGAGGGATGCAAAGAATTCAGAGTGGATGCCCTGCTAGGTGTCTGCACATTAGATCGAAAACATACACGTCTTTCAAAGTTGGTTTTTCAAGACAAGGTTTCTCTGTGTCCCCTGGCTGTCTAGTAGAACAAGCTGGTCTCAAACTCAGAGACCCACCTGCCTCTGCTGCACAAGTGCCGGGGTTAAGGTGATGCGCCTGCACAGCTCAATGTTTCACTTTTTAACAGCACTAGCGTGAGTCTTCTCCATTGCTAGTAGCACAACAGCCAAGCAAGAGAAGCTACTAGATGTCTGTTTTGGCTCCCTGTCCTGGTCTAAACAGAGGACCTGTACCTGCCAATGGCCTTTTGGGCAGCAGAGCTCCTTAGCAGTGCTGAGCATCACAGGATGATCGCACTCAAAAGCCACCAGTATTTAATCAAAGGGCCAAACTCTGATGGTTTCCCACAAGCTCCACTTCTAAAAACTTAGGTTTCTCCTTTTTAAAAAAAATATCGAGTTCCAAAATAAATTCCAGAGGATAAAATCCATATCTGAAAATCCATACACAGCAATTTGTATGTCCAAAGGATGTGTCCAGACTAAAAGACTAGTTTGTAAAAATGAAATGACAAATTAGAAAAGTGACAACTTGTTTTTACTGAACTATAAACCATAAGCCATTCAACTGACAAATATAAAACGGTTAGCTAAGTGGGGTGGGGTGTATGTAGCAAAGGTATGTCACAAGTAGAATCTCAGTTTGTGGCCTGCATCTGGCTTACTTGACTTGTTATCATGTTTCCCAGTCTATCTGTTCCAGGATGTATCAAATGTTCAGTTCTTCTCATCCCTGCACAGTATCCCCTGAATCTAGGTGTGACACTTTGTCCATCCATCAACCTATTGATGGGCACAGCAGTTGCTAATGTCTAGTTGACAGCTAATACACTGGCAGAAGTATGTGTGTTCAATTCCTCTGGGGATATCCCCAGAAAAGGAACTGCTAAATCTCACAGTAGCTCTGTTTAACCTTCATAACAATTAGAAAGTGATTTCTATAGCAGCCAAACCATCACAGCCTGGCCAGCAATGTAAGCTGCCCAATTTCTTCAAATCATTACAAACACTATTTTTTATTTAATTTTTATTTTACTTTTTCTTATTTTTAAATCACAGCCATTTGTGTAGGTGCAAAAAAGTCTATGGTTATGGTTGTGATTTATCAATTTCCATAATAACCAGTAATATTGAACATCTTTTTACGTTTTATTGGCTTTTTGCCATCATTTTCATAGGAGGGGTCCTTCAAATTCTTTGTCCATTTTAACTATCATTTAGTTGGTGCATGGGAACTTTATAGAATCTAGGTATTAGCCCCTCGTTAGAGGGGTAGGTTAGTTTCCCTCTGTCTCCATGCTGCATTCACCATTCATTTCTACCATTATGGCTCTCTTGTCTCTCTTTTGCTCCCTCGCAACCACTACAAGGCAGGGTCTCAAGATGTAGCCCAGACTTGCCCTTACAATTTTCAGTCTTCCTGTCTCAATTTCTCATCGGCTAGGATTACAAGTATGTACCATACGTAGCTCGTTTTTTAAAGTGATGTCCTTTGATGCACAGCTTTACTGAAACAGAATTTACTTTAGTTGGTCACACTTTGGTGACTTATCTAAGAATTTACTAAAGAATTGAAAGTCAAAAATTAATTTATCAATTCTCTTAAGAGTTTCCACATTGTGATTCTTTTACAAACACGAATGCTAATGAAATGTTAAAAATAATGCTGAGTTTAGAGGGTTCGAAATTAAAATTGATGTAATTGTCAACAAAGCTAAGAAATTTACAGTGAGAAACAAAGAAGAAAGTGTGGTGTAATCTCTGAGCAGCATGTTTCAGAAACACAGCATTTGAAAAGGAAGGCCAGTGTAGCCAGGCAGAGGTGTAGGCAGACAGGAAGGCTCCAAGGTGGTACAAGTTAAGGCAAGTGGGCTCAGAGGACTGGCACCACACTTCCCAGGGCCTGCCTTCTAATAACGAGGAGAAGCTGGGTTCTATCTACATTTCTAAGCCACCTAAACAATCAACTGGACGGTGACAAGAGACACCTTCAGTCATCCAGATACCATACAACTTCGTGATCTATGCATTGTTTCTCAGGAAGTAGCAAAGATAAGCTAATAAACCATGAAAAGAGAAAACCTGAGATCTTGTCTTGTCCAGGAAAACAGGACTCAATATGGGAAATTGGCTTTAGGAGAAAAACTAGAAAATTCCCATCCACAGCAAAACAAGAATAACAGGGACCAGGGAACAGAAAGTCAGTTTCTTTAGAATTTTTTTTTGGTTTTTCAAGACAGGGTTTCTCTGTATAGCCCTGGCTGTCCTGGAACTCACTCTGTAGACCAGGCTGGCCTCGAACTCAGAAATCCGCCTGCCTCTGCCTCCCAACTGCTGGGATGAAAGGCGTGCGCCACCACTGCCCAGCTTTTTTAGACTTATTAAACAAATTCTTACCCCAAGAAAATTACAAACAGCTTATGAAGAAACTCCAATAAATTAGCTAATATCTATGACAAAGTTCTAAATAAAGCGTTGGCAAACACAAACAGCAATAAAAATAAAAGAAAGTTTTATTCTAAAAAAATGCAATGATATTTAATGTTAGAAAATCTAGCAGGATACTAGAGAAACTAAGACTATCATCTTACAGATGCTGAGAAAGTACCAGACAGAATTCAGTACAAACTTTAACAACCATTCAACAACTAAGAACTGAGGGGTAACTGTTTAATATACATACACTGGCTTGAAAGCCAACAGATTATCTGATGGCTAAAATTTTGAAATTTTCTGTTAATACGTGGAAAGAGCTAAGGATGTTCACTCTCTCTAATCTTGTATAATACGACACCAAAGGACAAAGGACGAGGTGGTGGCTCATGCCTCAAGATGTGCTAAAGAAGTGGGGGCTCGAGAAGTTAATCAGAGGAACACGAACTGAAAAAGAAATAAAGTTACTTCTTGAAAAAGCCACAGACAATGTGGTTATGTTACTCATATATAACTCATATTAAAACTCAAAAGAATGAATGAAAAATCCAGCCAAGAGTCTGAAAAATGCAACTGTCCAGCAATAGAAAATGTAAATAAAGCCCCTTAATGTCAAAGGGAGGAGGGATTCCTGTTATTCAAAATCCTGAATCAGAGAAACTAGGGACGGGTGGAAAAAACTGACCAGAACTGTGGGCCATCAGCACCGTAAACTAAGCAGAAAATCTAAAAGTTAAAAAAGGAAAGAAAAACAGTACCCAAATCAAACTCTGACATGCTCAAAACACACTATACATAAGGCCAAAAAGTTAATAGCAAGCTGGGTACATAAGCAGTAAGAGACATTGTCACTTGCACCGCAATGAAAGGCTAAGATCTTCAATATTTAATGGAGCTCTACATTTTTCGGACAGGGGAAAAAAAAAAAAAGAGCAAAACAAAACAAAAGGCAGAAAACAGAAAAAGCCTACAAAGGGCATATAAAATATATGGAAAGCTACCTAATTTCCCTTATAATGGAGAAACGAAATTTTAAACTACATTTAACCAACCATTTAATGGTCTAAGTATGAGGCTAGTGAAACTTGTATCCAGAAATGTACTGGTGTCAAGACTATAGGAAAACAGGCTTTTCCACATTAAAAATCACAGCATGAGTGGAGGGAAGTGGCAGAAAGCAGCACAAACAAGCATGCACCTGCTCTGCGCCAGCTCTCTTAGGTCAAACCATTTACATTGCCACAGCATTGGCTCAACAGCTTGGGGCAGCCAATAACGGAATAAGAGGATAAAAGGAACAATGAGAAGTCACTTTGCTATCTCACTTGATCAAAGCTACTAAAAGTTATCAAATTAACAAAGTATGGTTGAAAGATGATTGCTGAGTGTTAAATATGACTCTCCTTCCTTTCTCTGACACTTTGCTATTAGCTGGGCATGGTGGTACACTCCTTTAACCCCAGCATCTGTGAGGCAGAGGATCTGCTTCTGAAGCCAGCCTAGTCTACATAGTGAGCTCCAGGATAGCCAGAGCTACATAATAAGACCCTACACACACGAGCACGTGCGCGTGTACGTGCACACACACACTGACTACTATCTGTTATTATTAACTTAAAAAAAAACAAACTACAGTTTTTACAGTTGGGGAGACAGCTCAGGTAGTAAAGACCTTGCCACACAAGCTTGAAGACCTGAGTTTGATTCCCATAACCTATGTACAAGGCTGGGCACAGTGGTACACACTTGTAATCCTAACATTGGGGATGCGTAGACAGGTGGATTCCTATGGCAAGCTAGCCTAATTTTGAGTGCCAGGCCAGTAAATGATCTAATCAAAAAAATTAAATTAAAAATGCATATAAATAAATATGCTCATGCACATAGGCACACATAAATTACTATAATTTCTAAGCATTCAAAGGTAGGGGAATGCTTTTCTTATATTTTTACATGTTTTACTTTTATTATTTTTAATTATGTATCTTGTCTGTGGGGTGAGTATGAGCACATGAATGCAAGTGCCCTCAGAGGTCAGGAGAGGACACTGGGTCTCCCAGAGCTGAAGCTGGAGTTACAGGCTGTTGTGAGCCACTCAAGGGCACTCGGGACCCGATTTTAGTCCTCCTGGAGGAGTGCTCTCTAGAACAGCCATCTCTCTAACGCTTTGTAATGTATTTCAAACCTCATGAATTCCAAGACCTAGGTAACAAACTGCCATAGTAACTAAACCTAGCAATGCATAGCGTAAATTATAATTTTTAGTTTAAAAACAAACTTAATCCTAAACTCTCAGTGCTGCCACCAATGTCAAGAAACCAGCGAGAGAGAGCATTACCTTCTGCCTTTTTCCCAATAAGCACTCTGAATTGCAGTCTTGAGCTTTGTGAGAACTCAAACTAAACCACCAGAAATGCCTCACTCTCTAAGTATGCTGCCTCTCAAGGACATAGACTCACTAATCTGCTTTCACATTGACCATTCCTTGTCATCCGAAAATACGCAGGTGGTTGTTTTGCTTACTAGAGGCTTTTAAACTAAAGTAAGAGCATTACTTATCACTAGAAATTAAGCTAAAAATCATCATGTTAAGCAAAGTAAGCCGGGCTCATAATGATAAATACCTTGTGTCTTATGTGTAAAATGTAGCCCTAAAGTTACATATGGTGCAATATATTTAAATCCTTGTGTGCACAGGTGAGCAACCTGGCAGGGAGGTATAAAATGAGAGATGACGACTAAGTACTAATGATACAGAAGCAGAGCAAGGGGGTCATGGGAGAGTGTGGGACAGGAGCGAGAGCAACGGATGACACACCTGTAAGAAGAGGCCAGGATGAAACCCATCATTTCATTTGCTAACCTAAGAAAATTAATTTAAAAAAAAAAAACCAGAAATTAACTAAAGCATGTGGTACATATGTGCTAAAATATTAATCATATAAACAGAAATAAAGGCTGTTATCAAGTTACAGGTACATGGCTTGTGTAAATAAGACATTAAAACATGGCAATACTTGATTTAACCTAATTTACAAGTATGATGTTCTAAAAATTAAACTTTCCAAATAAATGACTTCAAGAATGAAACAATTCAGCGAGGTGGTGGCACTTCACTTTCAATCCTAGAGTGTGGGAGGCAGAGGCAGGTGGATATTTGGGAGTTGGTGGCTAGTCTGTCTATACAGTGAGAGCCAGGACAACCAGGGCTGCATGGCATACTAGGAAATGTCCATACCAGCTTCCAAATGCATACCGTTAGTGCAGTTGTTAATATCCAGGATTATCCCAAACAAGAGGACTCAGCCAAAGTACTGAATTTCATAGGAGATTCTTGTGCCCACCCTGGGGTCTCCAAATGAGTTTTCTGAGACCATGTGATTCTTAGAAGTGGAGCAGCATCCTAGGCCTACACCCAGGTAAGTATGTAGTGATTTTACAGAATATAACCACAGTGGAGATCAGTTGTGGGGCCATAAAATGATATGCTGAAAAACTAGTTTAACAGTATCAGCATTCTGGAACCACATTAAAGAGGTGGATGAAGAAAATAAACACTTTCTGAAATATTTCCAGCCAGCCATGCCAGCTCTGGGCAGTCACCCTCTCTATGCCAGGAATCACCTGGATCTTAAAATTTCACCAGGATTCCTAAAAGTTAGTGGAGATGAAATAACCTTTGCCACCCAAATATAAGAGGTAGAACATGCTGGCATTTTCTTCAAGTCTACTTAACTGGCCATTCATGTGTTATGCGGTAACTACTCCAGTCTACACCAAATTACCAGAGTGTTTCATTTCTCAGTTTTTCAAAAAGGATCTGTCATAATTTACTGATTGCATAACATTAAAGTTCAAAGCTACAGAAGGCAGAAACAGTTCCGTGCTTCAGACTGTTGACTCACGGGGATGCCATGATAAATGCACTGGAAGGAGACTCGGGGATGAGCCAGCCAACTGATAGATGCCAACGTCTGCCACTGACTAAAGAACGTCTGTGTGAGTTATTTTTTATAGACTTGTACTGACCTCTTATTCAAAATCATCTTTTAATAAATTAACTTTAATTTTAAAATCATTTGATGAGTAATCAATTATTTAATTGACAAAATTAGAACAAATACATATTCTTTTTTAACTTTAATTACATGGAAATGACTATATTTTATACTCTCAATTATCACCCTATATAACAGATACACTGTAATGAGGTTGACAGTGTTTCATTTTACCACAGAAAATGTGAAGAAGCAAGAGGATAACGTACCAGGACATGAGAGCAGTATGTTCTAGACCAAACAGCAAACACATGCACGTGAGGGGTGGGGCACCAGAGCCTCTGCCTGCTGCCCCAGAGTCTCAGAGCATGATTTCTGACAGTCAACTACCAAGCAGGCTGGGTAACACACACTTCCATCTCATTTTAGTTTTGGTATTGTCTTACTGAGTTATCTCAAAATGTATTGCATCTTTGGAAAAATGAATATGACTTGAGATCTTACAGTTATTGCATATAATCTGAAGTTTGAGGTAACAGTGGACATAGCAACAGCAGACACTGACAACGCATAAAGACTTAACTGTCAAAAACCACTGCTCTGCAGTTGGGCTTCAAAGCACTCTGGTTAAAATGTATTTCCCACCATTCTGAAAGGGGCATCATCTAGATTTGGTACCATTTTGCATTTCTAACTCATCCTCAATGGCTGACTGCTAATGTCTGTATTTAGGGAGGATTCAAAGTTTGATGTGGGGGAATTTGCAGATTTGGAAGAGAAGAAAAGAATCAGTCTCCAAGAAACTAACTATGTCTAATTAGTGTGTCTTATGAAGGTATATTGTTCTCTAAAACACTTCTGTCTTACAAGGACCACAGCCCACAGACTGACTAATTTCTTAACTTTGCCAGGACAGTACTAATGTTGCTCGCATGCAGCCCACCACAGGAAAGCCTGATGTAAGCCTGGGAAACTTCTTGTGCTTGGGACTACATTTCCCACGTATTCTCCTTCACTATTGTTGAAGCTTTACAGGGAAAGTAACTAATAAACACTCTGTTGTCTAGGAAATGTGCTGTTTTACTAGATCATCAGACTCTCTGCCTATCTCCTAAGTGACATCATGTACAATCTAAATGTAAAACTTAGAAAAAACATAAAATTCATTCCCATATAATCTGAGACAGGCTCTGGTAATCTTGGGCTGTATAAGAGAGCAAGCTGAGCAAACCAGGGGAAGCAAGCCAGTAAGTAACATCTCTCTATGGCCTCTGCATCAGCTCCTGCTTCCTGACCTGCTTTGGTGATGAACAGCAGCATGGAAATGTAAGTTGAATAAACCCATTTCTCCCCAACTTGCTTCTTGGTCATGATGTTTGTGCAGGAACAGAAACCCTGACTAAGACACCCAGTGACTTAGCAAATGCTGTACGAGCCAACCCAACACGTTTTACCCTTGCTTTCTGTGGTGAAGAGCAGTTTACAGTTCTGTACTATTTGTCTTGTGTCCTAATTACTTAAGAATACAATATCCAGTCAATCAACTGACCAATCTATGTTCATACTAATTCTAATTTTGGGTGCTTTGTATGCAGATACTGTAAGAGCTAATTATGTTCTATGTATTCACTTCAGGGTCATTGCCGTCTTTCCTGAGGAAAGGACAGTGATTCACAGACACCTCCACCCAGGACGCTTAGTACAAGCCAGTGAGATTACTCCATAGGAAGGCTCTCTATGCATAAGAAACCAGTTTACTAAAAAAAAAAAAGTCATTATAAAGGCTTTGAGACCCAAAGGGAAAAGGGAAATCACTGAAGAGGTTTTAGTAAAGTGATTAAACTGCCAGCAGCTACTGGCATCACACAGTTCGTCTGTAGCTGTCCTGGGAATCTTACTCCCTCTCAGCTGAGAAACTCAGCAACTGCTGTGTCAGTCAGGAGAGAAATGTATGCTAGTGTTATTTTGAAATATAAATTTCTAAAATGTCTAAAAACAGTAATTTTGTTCTCTATGTAGTACTGGGTCTGAATGTCATGCTCCAAACTCCTGGGACTACCTTACCACCCTGAGACCAGCCTTAGAAGAAAGCCTATGCTGAGAGTAGCAGAAGACAACAAAGGAAGAGGGTCCTCTGAGCTGCTGAACGCATTACTTAAGAGTCCACCCTCCCTTTGGATTTCCAGTACTATTAGAAAGTAAGAAGGAATGCTGAACGCCTGCTAGAGTAAAGCTGTGTCTGTTCAAGATGAGAGCATGCGGCTGGTTAAATGGCTTGAACCCACAACCAGAGAGGATATGCTGAAGGGAGATTGATCAGGGGGACACAGTGCAGAGCATGGATGCCAGTCATCTGTGATTTGGGGCCACAGAAGAAGGGTCACAGAGAAGAGAAAAAGTGTGGCAGGCACTAAGCGAACACAGGAAAGAAGGGTCCCCCACTGTTGAAAGAAAGCGGTGACCTGTGGGCTTCCCAACTCAAAGATCATCTATCTGGTCTGTAAATGGGAGATGCTGGGGCAGGGCCTGCTGGTAATGAGGAAAGTAGAGAAAATAAGATATGCTTTAGACAGGGGTTTACAGACAACAGAGATGTCTAAAGGACGCAAAAGAAGCCCCTAGAAATGGGCATAGAATTTGGTAAGAACTTTTGCTGTTGTTAGCTTTTGTTTCCTTTGCTTTACTTGGTAACGATGGGAAGTGTTCTGTTATATCTGCAAGTGAATGAAGGAGACAGCAGCTCATAGAACAGGCAGAGGTTTCTGTAAGGGGTGCTACACAGAACACAGGTGAAGGTTCTGACAGATGGAGGCAGGTTTGCAGATGGCAGAAAAGCATGCTACTTCTCAGTGGCGTGTTTCTGGCCTCCTGAAAAGGTAGCTAGTGTTGGCTGCAAGAATGATGCAGGCAGGAGAGTACAAAGTTTAAGTCACTGTGGGAAGTGGAAGTATTCTTTCAGTCCGAGCGGTGAGGTAGGACTTGGAGAGCTCAGGTCAGCACACACCTTGGAGCAGGTGTCCAAGATCCCACAGCTGTTTGTCCAGTCACTCACTCCATAGTGTGTCCAGTGGGTTGGAGGCAGAACAACAGAATCAGAGTTTTGCCTACACAAAGCAAGCACTGCAAAGATGAAGAGTGTATTCTTTCGGCAACCTATACATTTATATATGTTCATGTAACCTCCTACTCTACAAATAGAACTTTGGGAGTGTGTAAGAGTTTAAAAGCTAAATCAAAGACCTTAGTAACAGAGAAAAACCTTAAATAATAAGAATAATACGAAGAATACAATATAAGACCTTTGTAAAAGGAAAACAAAGAAATCAAATCACTGGGCTGATGACAGTAAGAAGGAGATGAACTCGACAAAAACATCAAATGCACACAATGTGACACACGCATGCACTTTTTACTTTCTTGAAGTACTGGGGATTGAATCCAGAGCCTTGCAAATTAAAGGCAAGTGCTCTACCACTGAGCACCACCTTTAGCCCACTCACCAACTTTAAATCCACTCATCAAACTCTTAGCTAATGTAATAACTGTACATGGGAGGGTACTTATTTAAATGACTAAACAGAATGCCTTGGCTAATGCTTAAGGGAAAAGTGGAAATTTTTATAAAAAACTTAAACGGGCAAATTAGAATATGAATACCCTAAAATGTCCTCATAGGACTGTAGGACTGTCATCTCTAAGGGAAGGAAAATGACTGCAGACACTTCCCATCCCACAGGGCAGTGACACAGAGAGGCCAAAGTAGCCCGCAGTCCCTTTTCACCAAAATGACAGAAATCAGGTCGGTGTGACCAATCTTCAGTGGAGCCTTTCTTTTCACAGAATGCCACCTCTTCCAAGTAAATCACTGTCTATGAGCCCAAAGTCAGGCCCCTTTTCCCCTTATAGCACTGAGAGCTATCCAGGAAATGGTACCTGTACTTAGAAACAAATACAAAGCCGGACAAATACTGCCATCTTAATTTTTTCTGTTAAAATCTCAAGTTAAAATTTTGTAAAAAAAAGACAGAAAAAGAAAAAAAAGAAAGAAAAAAATCTCCTTTGTAAAAAATATTCTCTTTTGTAAGAATGTTTTCGTTTAAATAAAATTCTAACAGCAACAAAACGAAATATAAATATTCAATGTATCTGATTCAGAATTAAAAGTATTTTTATAGACAAAAATATGGCTTGGTATCCTCTAAAAGAAGAGGTAGGACTTGATGTATCATTATTGTGGACAGTGGACTGCAAATGGGCCGCCCCACACAGTCAGAAGAGGAACAGGTTGCTAGAACTGTGGAGCGTGCTTCATCAGTCGTACCTGCCCTAAATCCTTCCGCTGAGGCTGGTCTGCCATGCAATTTAACTTTTTGTGGAGCTGGAAGAGAGTGAGCAGCATATTCAAGATGGACCAGAGATGCCTATGCAAACTACCAGGTACCGCTTAGTTCCTGGGATTTCTGTGAAGCTTCAAAATACTGTGAAAGCACAGTAGTGGAGGACAGTCTACAGACATGGGCCACTGTGGCTGCTGCAAAAGTAAAACAGCGCAGGGACTTGTTCCAGAGCACAGAAATGTCAGCCAGACATTTCAGACACGCAAAGAGGGGACCTCTCTTCTTATAATCCATCTGGGAAGAACAAACTAAACAAGAATCATTCAAGCACATATAAAGGCTAGGACTGAAGGAGATGGCCAGAAGCAGCAGCCCTGGAACATTTCCTCAGATGCCCACCCTACTGAGAGCTGCACACCCAAGCCAGCTGACATGGCTGACTTAGGGAAACCATGCTTTTAATCTGAGCAATGAGGAATCCTGGGAAGGTCGAATGGAAAAGGACTGCTGCTTTACAGTCATACGGGAACAGCCAAGCTGCATGGAGCTCATTTTCTGAGTCTCCTTTATCCTCAGCTACGCACAGTAACTAGTGACTATAACTCTGATGCCACCAGGGAGTTTCAATGCCCTTGGACAGTCATCTTCCTGAGAAGCTTGGAAAGACTTCAAGCTGTCTTTAGAGATGCATTTCTTTCTCGGGCTACTTGGTCATTCTGTTCCTTTGGATCCTTGATTGATTTTTGGTGCTAAAGATAGAACATGGGGTCTCATGCATACATTATAAACATGTAAGACCTGATTCTCCAGCAATTTCTGAATAGAGTTAAAGGTCCCAGGATACATCATTTTCAGTAAGCTATCCCAAAAAGGATTTTGCAAAAGTACGTACACACCTGCGCGCATGTACACACATGCACCAAGTTTAGGAACTAAAATGGGGCTTTACAGAATTAGCGCCCAGTCCCACCTTCAAAGATTCTGAATCAACATTTTTGTAACAATAGTAATAACAAATAGTTCAGATGTTCATCCACGACTGAGAACCAGTATGCTAAACTATTCTTGGTTCTTAATGTGAGTCCTACAGCACTGCCACCTAAAATTCCCCTCAAAGTGGAGAGGACCCAGCCTTACTAGAAGCAAGGCTTCCATAGGATATTTTTAATTAGCATTTAAAATATACAAATGAACAAAAAAAGTCTAACTTTGAGTTGAACTTATGTCTAGTTAGCTTTTAATTAACATGAGAAAAACTAATTTTATTTAAACAATTCTAATAAATCTTTAACCTCAAATTATTCAAATGATAGCTTCTTACCTGAAATGTGATTCAGAAGCAAGTGACTTTTTAAGATTTTATGTGCAGAACACACACGCACGCACACGCGCGCACACACACACACACACACACGTGCAGAATGATAAAATATTTAGTTAGGAGTTTTAAAATAAAAACGTCAGGCATCTTGGTAGTGATTTAATTGGATATCTCTGTATATAAAGAGATACAAGAGGAAACCAATTAGACGTTTTCTTTTGTAGTTGAAAACACATCTCCAGTGGTAAATTCCACCCCCACCAATAGGCTAGTCTCTCTTTTTTCAACTGTAATATCAAGCAGTTAAAATAGATAAATTTTATGCTAATTGGAAAGGGTTCCATATAAAAATCCCATTAAAAATTAAGGATCTGCTCAATAGTGCTTTTCCGATTCAATTCTAAGACAGAAAAATACTACACAGATAAAAGACAAAAATAAAACTGAAAAAGGAAAAAAACCAATAGCTTTCAAGTTGAAAAAGCTTTCCTGTAATTAGCCTTCATTAAGGGATGGCTTCTTTCTGAAAACTTTTGCATAGCCACTAAATGAGAAAATCCTATGTAATACCCCACTGCAGCATGACTGCTGCCTGCCAGGAAAACGTGACACTGGATGCTGCAATGCTGCTCATCACTTCCTTACAGCATGTGCTTCTCCGGGAATCACATTCTTTCACTGTGGACAGCAGACATTTGAAGGCTTAGCATGCAGAGAAGCCGTCCAGAACTTAGGATGTCAGTCCAAATTAACTTACCCAGTTGAGAGACAGCTAAGATTGAAGACAAAGGCTGCCCCTCTTAAGATAGCAAGACTTTAGCTGGAGTTCATGCCAAGTATTTCCAAGCATGTTTCTCCTACTATAAACACTAAATTAAAGATTTAAGTATCCCCACTCACTACTCCTGAACTTGAGCCAAGTTGCGTCTCCATAATATGAGCTGCTATGGCAACGGAAAGAAAATGAACCAATTATATACGCTTGTTCTTAGATTACTAGCTATCATTAACAAAAAAATTGGAACTAACCCGAACTTTATTTATAGAATGTTCTGATTATCAGTTTTCTAATATTCTTTTCTTTCTAACACCTGCTTTTTCAAATGAGCCTGGTCTCACAGTCTTATCTTACATCTGTCTGTCTTTCTTTCTCTTTCTTTCCTTCCTTCTTCCTTTAACAGATTTATAAAGGTCCTCCAGGGAGACAGGTGAATCAGTACAAAAACCCAGAAGGTTCATGGGACTTAGAGAGACTGAGAAGAACAATAGACTTAACGTTTGGTGTTCCTAAGTTTGGATTCAAGCCAATTTGATCTCATCTCTGTGACCCTGGGCAACAGGAGTCCAGGAAGTGTCTTTGTGATTTACAAAATGTTTGAAACATTGTAGTGAGACTATTATGTTACAGACTCTCAACACATATTCATTTTAAAATTTGTATAGATCTTTCGTGCTCCCATGATAAATGCTAAAACTCGGGGAAATGATCCTCCGTTCTTTAAGCTATATTTTAGATTTACTCAACAGACTAAAGTAGTTGGGGAAAGCACTAACAATCTTCAACACATCTACCTTTCTTTATCCGCTTTGATAATATCTGGGAAGCATGTCCTGGCTGTTTGTTCCAGCTCTGCTTTTCAACACTAATCAGAAAAAAGTAGCTTTTGGAAACCACAAGTGATTAGTGTATCTCAAGGTTACAAACTGTAATACATTAGACATCTACAGTGTTAAGACCTCCCAAAGGATCCCAACTCAAGTACAATGGATCTCAGTTCAGCCTCACTGTAGCACTCTGGACTTACTTTTCATTACATTTTATTTCACTGGCTTGATAACTGTTACTCTAACTTCTTATCTTATTCACCTCAGTATCTACTAAGTATTTAACACAAAGCAAAGTTTCAATAAATAATAATGTATTAATAAATCTACCAAAAATTATTCATTATTTTATTTATACAAAATACAACATTTCAATGTGAGCTTATGTTATGTATAACTATGGACTTAAAGTATGCCTTAAAACAACACTAATTTTCTTCTAAAATATTTTTGAGACAGGGTTTCTCTGTGTAGCCCTGGCTGTCCTGGAAAATTCTCTGTAGACCAGGGTAGCCTCAAACTCAGAGATCCAGCTGCCTCTGCCTCGTCTGTACTGGAGTTAAAGGTGGATACAACACCATGTCTGGCCTACTGGCCTATCTTCTAAATGTCTAAAATCTCTGACCTACCAGTATTTACCACTGTCTATTTTTTTTTTAAAGTTATACATAAAGTCGGGCATTTTTTAACCACTCATAAAGCAAATACTTCATGGAATAAACGTCACAAAGGTTACCACACAGCCAAAGGAGCCATATCTTTATAATGGCATAGTAAATAAATGACTTAAGCACTTGGACATAAGGGATTTCTACTCCTCTTATTTGACAGGTGCTTACAAATGCAGGTCCTACCCTGCATCTCACTGTGAGAACATTGTCCCAAATATTAAAGTTTCCTTTAAAGAACCTGACTTAAAAATCAAAAACCTATTATTGAATAGAAGATATCATAAAAATCCAAAAGATTAAGTATCTAACTAACCTATTATTAATAGTCAAATTGTCCAGTTAAGTATCTACCTCTACCTTGCTTAATTTTATCTACACAATGGACTATGCAAGTATTTTTAAATGCCCAAACATATGTTTTGCTTACAGATTATTGTTTTGTATTTATAAGTAATTGTGGTTCTGATTCTTATGTAACTTTCCACAGTAGAAACTAACTAGAATTTTCTAAGTGGAAAAAAGTCACTAACAGCAGGCTTGTAGTTCTATTCCTCCCTCCCTCCCTCCCTCCCTCTCCTGTCCCTTTCCTTAAAACTTAAAATGGTCACCCACTTCACGAACATGTTTAACAGTCTCTCTTCTGCAGCTTCCACTCCTGTCACTCACCCAGCATCCCAGGGAACTCGGAGCGTCAATGTTCCACAGGTGCTCCAGTGCACAGGCATGCGCATGAACAGTAGGATGGGGGCACACTGCTACAAGGCACTCAACTTCCCATATTAAAAGCCTTTTTAAGAGAGTCCGTATAGGTGAACACTGCACAGAGGTGGCGGTGCAGCAACGTTTTACTGTCATGGTACTCACTTCTGTGGTTACATTTCAACAGAAAATCATAGGGAGCCACAGGTCCTAACACCCCCAGTCACTACAGCACAACCTAGCTGCACTTCTTGGGACAGTAAGACAACAGGCACTGCAAGCAGCTCACGGTCACTGTAGGAGAGCCATGTGCAGATGTAAACTAGCTGCCTTTCATCTCTTATCAATTCTTAGGAAAACTATGGATGAGAAATAGAATTCACTTCCAGAATGGGCGGGCGAAAGGATGCCACAGTTGTTCTCTGCAAATCATCCACTTAAGGAATACAAAACATATAACTTGAAGTTGTACAGACAGGGTATTGTATGTGAGCAAAAGTACCAAATTCGAGCCAATGGTTAAAAATAACTCTCAGGTGCTCTGTTTCAGCTATGTATATGTATCAGGGATGATAAATACCAGGGGTTTGGAACTAATTAATTAAACCCCAAAACCACCATTGTTAAAATAGCTTTGGAAAGCTCTGTGTGTGTGTGTGTGTGTGTGTGTGTATGTGTGTGTGTGTACCCCTTCTAGTCTTTATATGATTTGTAAATAAAACCCCAAAAAGGAGGGAGGAAAACAAAAACAGCAACAGCAAGGGCATGCTGAGAGAAGCAAAGTAACAATATATGAAAATAAAAACTAACGCTACGAAGTTTTGAGCCAGCAAGAGGGCCGAGTCTGTAAAGGCACTTGCATAAAAGCCTGCTGATTGTGGTTTCAGTCCCCAGAACAGAGAGAACTCATTCCTGCAAGCTGTCTTCTGACCCCCACACTCATGCCGCAGTACGCATACACATACACAGTAACAATAAATCTAGAAAGTTTTCAGGCCTAAGCTCCACCACAGACAACAAAAGCTCAAAATGAAGAGGAGTCAAGGTATCAGAGCTTTTTTGAGGCATGTTCTGGGCTAATGAGCCTTTTAAGCCAGGGCTATGTACTTAACTTGTACCAAAATGACCACTTCTAGGAAAGTTGCCTGCACACAGGCAACTGTACAAGCTATTGATAGGTGCCCAAACTGCAGTCATTCTTGTATCAAAATCAACAAAGCTGATTAAATACAGGGACAGAAAATAACTTTTTCCATGCTAGATAACTGGAGTTTAACAGGCAACACAGGGAGCCTCGATGGCAGCTCAGCTTTGACTGCAGCTCTGTAAGTCCTAAACCAAGGAGGAAACAAGGGACTGTAATGAGGACCTCAGCGGTGCGATCTGTCCTCCCAGTTCTGGGGAGCTTGGCACTGCTTCAGGAAAGACCTAATCCTCACAAGGACTGCGAGGCTGTCAGTTACTCCTTCTTCTTCATTGCCTAACCTGCCAAAAGTTAAGTCATTTGCCAAGAGCCTGCTAAATGACCCCAGGGAGATTCAAACCCAAGTCACTGGGCCTCTAGGTTTGTGGTCTTAATCATCATGACATGACTCAAATAAAAACAACAACAAAATTAATCACCCTGAAAAAAGTTAATGTTAAGTTCAATTGAAGGTTTGCAAGCAGTGAAAGGCTAAGATTTGCTGCTCATTTGCTAGGTTTTTTCTTTTCATGACACAATCTCTTTGCTTAGATTTAATGATATTTAAAAAAAACACAACCAATCGACTGAAAGCAAAAGAGGGTAATAAAAATCTTCCAACAGCTGGTTAGGGCTTTAAGCAACCACTGTCCTAACAGCATATGATAGCTGTTACAAATGTCAAAAATCTTTGCTCCAATTAGCATGGCAGTTGTGCCGGGATACAAGCGCCTCTACTCTACGCTATCAGAACCATCCTAAGGGTAATGGAGGGGGGGTTACAAGAGGTGAAATAAACCTGCCCTTACAGAAACATGCAAATGGACACCCAGAGCACCAACATTAGGGTATGTGAAGAATTTTAAAGTAGAATTAGAGTGCAGTTCTAACCTTTTTAATCCAGTTTTCTTTATAAAGAAAGCGCTCATGTGTGCATTTATTGCAAATGGTAGCTGCAGGAAAAACAAAACTGCCCACCTTGGAGAATACAAAATATGCAGGTTTCACGTGAACAGCCTATACAGGAAAAAACTGTGCGCTAAGTACAATTCTCTTAATCAGAGTTCAACAAGAAACTCATTCTGACATGACCATAATCACATCTCATGTCTTCTGATCTTTGATTCTCTGGCCTCTTCACCTTATAGAGTCAACCAAAGTACTGACTACAATGTAACCAAAGTACTGACTACAATGTAACCAAAGTACTGACTACAATGTAACCAAGGTACTGAAGGCAATGTAACCAAAGACCAGAAAAATAATATTCCTGTACATAAATTCACAGTTCTTCTTCTAGTTAGACACATTAGAGATTTTAAAAGTACAAACACTCCCTTGCCTACCACAAAACACTCAAACTTTTACGTACAGACACTCTCTAAAAACTTCTAGACACTAATTGGAATCAATGATATTCCCCAATCATTTGAGATTACCTATCTCATAATAATTAAGCTAAAAGGTGTCACATATCTTTTTTTCTTTTTAAAAATCATTATTTTCTGCATCTCCTAGTGATTTTTTTTTTAAATGTTTTTGCCCTCATACAATACAATTGACTGTAGGAAATTGAACTCCCAGTTGAAGCAGAGAGATGACCTGAGCGAGATAGTCTCACACACACACACACACAAAAACAAACCTTAAACTGCTTACTGCCTTTGGGGTGACCTCATTGGGCCACCTGACCACTTCCTCTAAGCTCAAAAACACACATGACACCAGTCTTTATGTATACAGCAAGTGAAACCAGCATTTGGATACATACCACATAAGACACTGAGTACAGTATGTGCCTCCTGCTAACATAGGTACTGTGTAAACACTACATTTGACACTAGTAACTGTGTATACAACTCTATAGGAAACCAGGTACTGCGTGTGTACTCAGTCTAAGACACTGGTCACACTGGTCCTGCAAGGGCTATTAACACCAGATACTCTGTAACACTTTAGGACACTCTATACAAGGATACTGCATACTCAACCAAACACAATGCTAGAATACTACGGACACATCTTATCACTCCCAGGATACAGTGCACAGTTCGTTCTGCTGCACGGTGGCAGAGGCCGGCATTTATACAGATTAGAGGACACAGGGCACTGTGTGCATTCATACTGCCCATGACACTAAGTTCTACACACAAATCACACACGACAGTCAGTACCACGGACCCAGGGCGAACACTGAGCAGCACAAACACATCACCAACGACTAAGTCCCACGGACACACCGCAAAAGCCCCTCGGCTCCGCCAAGGTAAAAGGCAGGAGAGGAGACAGCGCACGCGAAAGTTCGGGCCACAGCCCCACAGGCTGCGTCCCCGCTCTGCGTGGGCACAAGGCGGCTGATCCCCCCACCCCCAGGACGGCCAGGAGGACCTGTTGAGGCAGCGGAGGCCTCGCAACCAGCTCGCCTGCAGCCCGGGGCGAGCGACGGACACCGGTTTCAGGAGCCTTGGCTTTCATTGCTCCCCCTCCGCCCGCTACACTTTCCGCGCAAAGGCCCCAGGGCCTGGCCAAGCGGGAGGCGCGGGGACCCGGCGGGAGGAGCTCACAAGACTCCGCCGCTTCCCAGCGCCTGCAGGCCGCGCGCGGTTCTCCGCGGCCTTCACGAGGGCCTGCTCCTCACCACAGCCTGAGGTAAAAGGTGCTGGACAGAGGGAACGAGCCCACCCCTCAGGCCTCACCGGCCTGGAGCTGTCCCTGAGGCCGCCGTCAGCCGCCGCCCGGGATCCCGCGGCTCTGGCAGCTGCCACAGCACAGGCCGCGCCACCGCCGCGGATGCCTCCGCCCTCTCCGCCTCCCCGCCGCCCCGCCGCCGCCGAGCTTTCCCCACCATTATGCTCCGCTCCACCGCCACCGCCGCCGCCGCCGCCGCCGCCGCCGCGCCCGGCCCTCCCTCCGGAGCCGCCTCCTTCCCGCCGCCCGGCGCCTCTCGGGCCTCAGCCGGCGACGGACGCGGGGGGCGGGGGGGACGCAGGCCGCCGCCTCCTCCTCCCCGCCATCTCCTCCCTCCTCCCCGGCTCCCCCCGCTGGCTCAGCGCGGAGGGCTCGGGGCTCGAGGGGCGCCATGTTGGCGGCGGCTTCCACCACAGAAAATGCCTCGGCGCGCGCCGGGGCGAAGCCGGGCGAGGCGGCTCGGGCGTCGCGCGCCGGCTGGAGGCCTGGCCCGCCGCGCGCACTCGCTCGCTCGCTCGCTCGCTCACTCACTCACCGCGTCTCCTCAGCCCGACGGCTGCGCGGGGCCTGCGGGGCTGCAGAGGACGCCTGGGGGGGCAAAGTTGGCATCCCCACCGAGAGGCGGTTCACACGGTGCGGGCGCGGCGGCCGGCCCAGCTCGCGGCCTCCTCCGAGTTCATTGTGTGCGCTTGAGTGTTTCCCCGCGCGGGGCCTGGGCCGAGCCGCGCGCAGGGGGCTCTAGCGGCCGGCGCGGGACTTGCGCGCGCTTGCCTCCCCGCCCCGAGGCCGGGGAAGCCCGCCGCACCCGCTCCTACCTTCCCTTGACCCGTCTCCGGCGCCTCTCTGAGAAACCGGTTTCAGCATATTCTAGGGAATCCACACAGGAACTCCATATCAACACACACGTGCAAGCTACGTACGTGCAGGCGCGCTGGAGGCGAGCACCGAGACAGGAGGGTAGCATTGTTAGGATCCGGCCAAGCCCGGTGGGCTGCCTTGCGGCTTGCGGTGTGGACCCGCTCGGCACTCTGCTTGGCTCCTAATGGCTCCGTGTTAGACAAGCACTCGCCCGTGTACTGACCCGAGTGGGTAAGATAGTATCCCTCGCTTCCCAATCCTGTGTTCAAAAAAGAGTTGCAGAGACACCCAAGTTTCCCCCGTCCTGAATATGCACAAATGGGACGAAAGAATGGACAACCCATTATCGCTCTGGTTAGTACATTACAAATTGCTATGTGGTGTAGGTTATCTTTTCTAGTGAGCAATTCTAGATCTAATCAGAGGAGAGCCCTTAAGCTATATGGCTTAAAAAGTCTTGGGGGAAAAGTCGCAGAGATAAAAGCACATACAGATGTCATACCTTGTCCTAACAACCTTTGCCTGCTAGGAGTTTAAAAGGGAAAGCCCATTAGCTAAGATTGCTTGTCCCTATCCTCACTGGATATATGTACCTGAAATCTAGGGTTGTTATACAAATTAGCCATCTGTTTACAGTGCTGCTCTCTGAGTTAGGACTTAGAGTAGCATTGAGTTGGTTTTGAAGTGCCAGTCAAAGGTGGTCCTTCAAATTGCTAACAGCCCTGCCACTGGTACCAGTGTTGCAGAGAGTAGTGTTTGGTCTTTTGGTGTTTGTTTCAGGCTTTTTTTTTTTTCCACTTCAAAGATCATAAAATATTTATAATTCGTTTAAATAATAAAATATGGCATGACTGGGCAGCAAGATTGCTCAGCAAATAAAAGCACTCATCACCAAGCCTGAAGGTCTGAGTTCGATCCCCAGGACCCACCTGTGTGGTGGTGTGAAAGAACTGTGTATTTCTAAATTCGCCGTTAAACCTAGATAGATGGGCTAAAGAATGCCAGGGGGAAATCATGCTGTATCTGATTGGACTGCTGGACTGGGAATCACTTCTTTGAGTGAATCACCTACTTCTATATTTCTATGTATTTTGCAGAAGCTACTCAATTATGACAATTTCTGGCTCGCTCTCTCTTTGTGTGTGTGTGTGTGTGTGTGTGTGTGTGTGTGTGTGTGTGTGAGAGAGAGAGAGAGAGAGAGAGAGAGAGAGAGAGAGAGAGAGAGAGAGAGAGAATGAGAATCATACCTTTTAGGAAAGAAAATAACTTCCCCCCAGTTATGCGGACTAGAAGTAGCTTCTATTTTTACATATATCTCTCTTAGCTAACCTATCCATAGATTTCCTATTTCATTGCTCTAGTTTCCCAGCCCAACGGCGCTATTAACTGCATCTGTCTGTCAACTGGGTGAGTATATGAGGGTGGGTGGGTCAGAAGGCCAGTGGCTGGAGGTTGGGAGAAGGTCTGGAAGACCAAAGTGATGTAGTTGTTTCCGTGCAACCTGTGACATACCCTGGATTTATGTACTGGGTTGTGAAAGAAGGCAAAAGGTTGAGGTTCTGAGGGGAGAAATTGGAGACAGGAGGAATGACCGAGTTGAGGGATGGTTTGCATCAATCCACATGTGTTTCACAGACTTCCACACAGCCCTCCATTCTTCCTTGGCTGCAGCTGATATACTCTATGCTACAAACTTTCAGTTGAACAGATTGCTTCTTTCACATTCTGCTTTGAGAAAAATTATGGAAGTACAGACGGCAAAGACTACTCAAGCAATTAAGAGTGAAAATTTTGTCTGCTGAGGAGTGGATTATGTATGACTTCATACTTTTTTTTTTACAAAGTCCAAATGACTTAAGCGATAGAAAAACTGAAATATTTTCCAAAGCTAGAAAAAACATATAAGTGAATATTTGTGAGATCGTGAGTAGAGAGAAAAAATATCCAAAATTCTCCAGGAATGGGTCAGAGAAGGGTGTGTTAAAGAAAGTCATACACAGAGACTAATAAAGTTGACTGTAAAGGCGAATAAATCATGTCAAAACCAAGTGTGGCTTCACACAAAATATGTTTATGACAAGTTCCTTCTCGTGCACTTTCCCCTGGGTTTTGTTTTGTTTTTGTTTTTGTTTTTTTTAATAAAGTTCAGTGGGTATTTCTTGGGACTCAAGAGTCATATTCACTGCCATAGATAGCTGAAGCCTCTTGTGGAGTTCTGAGAGCTCTTGCTAATTGCTGCTCACAGTAACAGCTCAGGTGCCCCTGCCACTGAAGCGCGGTGTTTTCTGCTTTGCTTTTACTGTTATTCTTGGCTTTATGTCTCTGGTTTGCATTAAAGGGTGGATGACATAAACCCTGAGTCATTTCAATAGCGCTCCCCCAAGAGCATAAACTCAACAGCACAGTGTAGCACCATCTATCTAATGTAGAGCTCCAGGAACTCAGAAGAAGAAAAAGCACACTGTGGAGAGCAAGGAAACAGAAAGCATCTGGCCATGGCAGTGGGGTTGCTAGTATAAAACGTCACTTCCTATGAAGCAACTTTCCTAGAGCTCAGTCTAATGAGATCTTCCCCGTTTCCTTCTCCAGACCACAAGCTAATTTGTCCTGTTACGTTGCCAGACATCCAGGTACATAGTACCAGTTAAGTGAAAAGTGCTGCAGGGAGACATGGCAGCTCTTTGGAAAGCAAAGCCCTGTTAAGATATAATTTTAATAGCATAATGCCAGAGGATCTGTCATTTCAGTTTTACATTTTCTTCTCTCTCTCTCTCTCTCTCTCTCTCTCTCTCTCTCTCTCTCTGTGTGTGTGTGTGTGTGTGAAGGTATACCAGCTCATGCTTCGGGAGAGATTGACCTCAGAGTATCTTATTCAATTGCTTCTCCACCATGTCTTTTGAGACAAGGTTTCTCAATGAACCAGAAGGTACTTTCCAATAGATTGACTGACCATTAGCCCTTAGGTTCCATGTCTCTGCCACCCTTCCACTCCCAGTACTCAGCTTAGAGACATGCACTGCTACATTAAGCTGTCACCTGGAAGCTGTGGATCTGAATTCAGGTCCTCATCGCATTCATGAAGAGCACTTTATTCCTGAGCCATCTTGCCTGCCTGTAGTTTTTCTTAATGTACTAATTAAAATTTCAAGGTAAAGAGATTGTGCTATGTGTGGATATATTGTGACTATTATGTGTAAGCTAGTAGCTAGTGATGGTGAATGAACTAAGGACTGTTAAATATGTGACACAAGCAAGCTCTGCTCTATCACCTCCTTGAGTCAAAGAGACAGAACACTTGAAGACACAGGCTACTTCCTAAACATCACAGGTATATTTCCAACTCCTGTTATAACCTTCCTGTCTAAGAGCCAGGTGTAGAGCAGATTTCTGATCCCCTAACTCTAGGCCAATTGCTATGGGAGAGGACTTCAACCGTTCTATGCCTGTCAAAACTCCATTCTCAGCAGGCTTCACCTTGAACTAGTTATATAACTTTTGGCAAGTAGCAACTTCTCCCTACGTCAGCTCCCTCTGTAATTGAAAGAGGGTTACTAATTGCATGTTATGTTCCCATTAGCACAGACTTTTATGAACTTCAGTGTACCACAAGCCTTGGCCCTCCAACTCTAAGCTGCCTGCTCTGATGTTTGGTGGTGGCAATGCTGTGTAGGTGAATGGGAGTGTGGGTATTTGATCACATGCATGCACAAATATACACATAGAAGTCAGCACTCAATCTTGGGTGCCATTCCTCTGGCACAGCTCACCTTCTTTTTAAGACACTGTCTCTTACTGGCCTGGAACTCAACAAATAGGCTATCTCTACTGGCCAGTAAGCCCAAGGATCTACCTGTCTCCATCTCCCCAGATCTGTGACTGCAAGCATGTGCCACCACAAGCATTCCTTTTTAAACAAAACAAAATGTTAGTTCCGGGGATCAAACTCATGTCTTCTTTGTTTATATGGCAAGCACTTTACCAACTGAGCAATCTCCCCAGCTACCCGCTCTGTTCTGCTAGACTCTTCTAAGCTTCTTTGTAAAACACTGTTCTCTGGGATAGCTTATTTTCTCCTTCTACCTGGCTGCCTTTTGTTCTCCCCCTTTTCTTGGTTGAGATGAGAACTCTCATGCTGTGTGATGATTCTCGGCCTCTACACTGCTGATGTTATGCTGGTGATCCTGTATCATCAAACCTGTCACCTGGTGTGGAACTCATTTATTGGGGCTTGGTCTGGTGCTGTGTATACAAATGCTAAATTCTGAACCTCAAGATCTGGTTGCCCCCAGACCAGTGAATTCTCAAGTACACTGGCCTTTGTTGTATAACCTTGCTTCCCAGTTTAAAGCTATTGATTAAATAAAGTAGCTACTGCCAATTGCTGAGAATAGAAGTAGGCGGGGCTTCAGTTATCATGCAGGGGTCACAGGTAGGGACCACAGGGAAAACAGGAGGAAGAAGAAGGAGGGAGGAGAAGGACAAAGGAGAAAGAACAGGAGGTCTCTATTAGAAGTGATGGACCAGGAGCACATGGCCAAATAAAATGATCCCTGAGAACAGATTGATGGAACAGAAATAATCCGGGTGAGACTCAAACAGTAAGGACTTGGGGAGCACAGCTGGGGAATTAACAGTAGAGCATATAGAAAAATAGATTAGGGTTAATTTACCCAGTAATTGTGCTAAAGCTGATTTTAAAAATCCATAGGACTTGCATTTCCTTGATGACTAAGAATGTTGAACATTTCTTTAGATGCTTTTCAGCCATGTGAGATTCCTCAGTTGAGAATTCTCTGTTTAGCTCTGTACCCCATTTTTAAATAGGGTTATTTTGTTCTGTGGAGTCTACCTTCTTGAGCTCTCTGTATATTTTCAATATTAGCCCTCTATCAGATACAGGGTTAGTAAAGATCTTTTCCCAATCTGTGGGTTGCCATTTTGTCCTATTGACAGTGTCCTTTGCCTTTTTCGGTTTCATGAGGTCCCGTTTGTCAATTGTTGATCTTAGAGCCTGAGCCATTGGAGTTCTGTTCATGAAATTTCCCCTACCCCATGCCAATGAGTTCAAGGTAATTTCCAACTTTCTCTATTAGATTCAGCATATCTGGTTTTATGTAGAGGTCCTTTATCCTCTTGGACTTGAGCTTTGTACAAGGAGATAAAAATGAACCAATTTGCATTCTTCTACATGCTGACCACCAGTTAGACCAACACTATTTGTTGAAGATGCTTTCTTTTTCCATTGTATGTTTTTGGCTTCTTGGTCAAAGATCAAGTATCCATAAGTGTGTGGGCTTATAACTGGGTCTTCAATTCTATCCCATTGATCGACCTATTTGTCTCTGTACCAATACCATGTGTTTTCTTTCTTTTTTTTTTTTTTATCACTATTGCTTTGTAGTACAGGTTAAGGTCAGGGATAGTGATTCCTCCAGAAGTTCTTTTATTGTTGAGAATTGTTTTTGCTATCCTGTTTTTTTTGGGTTTGTTGTTGTTGTTGTTGTTGTTCCATATGAAGTTGAGAATCACTCTTTCTATCTCTGTGAAGAATTGAGTTGGAATTTTGATGGAGATAGCATAGAATCTACCATATCACAAGGACATGTGATCCTCTATGTTTATAGCAGCCTTATTTATAATAGCCAGAAGCTGGAAACAACCCAGATGTCCCTCAACTGAGGAATGAATACAGAGAATGTAGTACATTTACACAGTGAAATACTACTCAGCTGTTAAAAACCAGGACATTACAAATTTTGCAGGCAAATGGATGGAACTGGAAAATATCATCCTGAGTGAGGTAACCCAGACTCAGAAGGACATACATGCAAATACAGGGACAAAAACTGGAGCAGAGACTGAAGGAAATACCACCCAGAGACTGTCCCACCTTGGGATCTATCCTATGTGTAGACATCAAACCCTGACACTATTGTTGATGCCAAGATGTGCTTGCAGCCAGAAGCCTGGTATGGCTATCCTATGAGAGGCTCTGCCAGCACCTGACTAAGACAGATGCAGATACAGCCAAAAATTGGACTGGACCCAGGGACCTCAATGGTAGAGCTAGGGGAAGGACTGAAGGAGCTGAAGGGGTTTGCAACCCCATAGGAAGATCAACAGTGTCAACTATCCAGACACCTCAGAGCTCCCAGGGACTAAGCCACCATACAGGGGCAGGTCTGTGACTCCCACTACGTATGTAGCAGAGGACTGCCTTATCTGGCCTCAGTGGGAGGGGATGCGCTTGGCCCTGTGGAGGTTTGATGCCCCAGGGAAGGGGGATACTAGAGCAGTGAGGTAGGAGTGGATGGATAGGAGGGGAAGCACCCACTTAGAGCCGAAGGGGAAGGGGTAGGGGTTCACAGAAGAGGGACCGGGAAGGGAGACATTTGAAATATAAATAAATAAAATAATAATACAAATCCATAAGACTCTGCCTCAGTTATTGGGGGTTTGCTGGGTCATATTAATAACTAGTAGATTTATTAAATAACATTTAAAATGACCATTTACACTCATTCTTGGTTTCCAACCCCTTTTTGTTCCCTTCCTGTCAAGTAGCCAGAACTAGACTAGATTTTTACTTGGACATCACTGCCACATCCCTGTAAATTCTTGTCTTCTTCACATGAACAGCAGAAGACAGACTTCAGAGGCAGATAGACAAAATGCCTTTACCCTGGGTGTCCAAAATGTTGAGTCACAAAGTCAGAGCCTTCCTGAGAAGGAGAGCCCCTGTTGGGTTGGAGAAATTACTCAGGTGGTAAGTCAAATGCCATACAAGCAAGAAGACTTAAATTCCTAGAATCCACACAGAGTTTGTTATGGTAGTATGCCTTTGTAATCACAGCACTGAGGAGAAAAAAGACAAGAAGACCCTCAGAACTCACTAGCAGCTAGTCCACCCAATCACTAAGCACTGGGTTTAGTGAAAGCCCCTGTATGAGAAATAACGAATCAAGTGGAGCGTGATAGGAGGTTGTCTTGACTTTTGACCTCCACATGCATGTACACAAATCCACAACACACACACACACACAAAGAATGAAGCCTGAAATTTTGCTATTCAATCTCATTTTCAGAGCTCCATTCTAAGAAAATAGCTTACAGCCAGCCTGTACCCTCTGGATGATTCTTGGGTGCATATTAAGTTAGGGAGAAGTCCTGGGCTTGCATCTTCTAGAACAATCTTTCCACAAGGAAAGATTGGGTTTTATACCTGTGACCTATCTAGGTCACAGGTGATGACTACCTAGAAGACTTACTGGGCACACCTTCCCAAAACTTCCTATTGTGGGCCACCTCCCTTCAGCTCCTAAGCCACATTCCTGTGACATTAGGCTCTATTTAAGACACGCCTATCCTTCCCCTGTGCTTTCCCTGCGGTCTGTTCTGTGTGCTCCTCTAGACTTCCTGTGACCTCTTCAGGATATATTTCAACACCTTTCAAGCTCGAAGAGGAGAAAAGTCAACAGTCTGACAGTCCCACTACAAAGGACTGTATGTAGTGAGTGGACATTAAAATAAAAGACACTAAAACTGGAGAGAGAGTGGCCGAGTGGTGAAGAGAGTGTCCCACTCTTCCAGAGAACCCAAGTTCAGCTCTCAGTACTCATGTGGGGTGGCTCATCTTCTAGGGGATCTGTTGCCCTCCTCTGAACTCTTGGGGTTCATATAGTCACATCAAAACGGAAGGGAGGAGAAGAAGGAGGAAGGGAGAGACACCTATATTTAGCCAATATTGCTATCTGACCACATGGTGCCCTGGTGAATGTAACATTTTACAGAAATTGGTTATATAGCAAGTTAGCAATCTGGACTATCACTGTCTGATAGCAAATGAAAACGTGTGCCTTTAAAATCCCTACAGGGGGCTGGAGAGATGATTCAGTATTAAGAGCACTTGCTGCTTGTGGTGGTTTGTATTTGCCCAGCCCAGGGAGTGGCACTATTAAAAGGTGTGGCCTTATTGGAGTAGGTATGTCACTGTGGGCATGGGCTTTAAGACCCTACTCCTAGCTGCCTGGAAGCCAGTATTTTTCTAGCAGCCTTCAGATGAAGATGTAGAACTCTCAGCTCCTCCTGTACCATGCCTGCCTGGATGCTCCCATGTTCCCACCTTGATTATTATGGACTGAACCTCTGAACCCATAAGCCAGCCCCAATTAAATGTCCTTATAAGAGTTGCCTTGGTCATGGTATCTGTTCACAGCAATAAAACCCTAAGTAAGACAGCCACTCTTCCAGATGACCTGGAGTTCAATACCCAGTGTCCACATAGTAGTTTATAGCTATCTGTAACTCCAGTTCCAGGGGATCTGACACCCTCTTCTGGTGCCCTCTGGCACACATGGTGTGAAGACATACAGGCAGACAAAACACCTATATATGTAAACAAACACACAAACAAACAAATCCAAAATACATGACACTATGGATATAGCTCAGTAGCAGAGTGCTTGCCTAGTCTGCACAAAGCTATGGGTTTAAATCCTGCCACCACCAACAAAACTACATACTATTGTGGTTACTATTACACTAGTAAGATTTCATTTTTTATTCTCTTCCTCAAGCTTGGTGAAAATTGAGATTTAATTTTTCTTCAGTGTTATATGCCTGTTTGGCTGGCATGTATGTCTATGTACCACTTGTATGCCTGATATTCTCAAAGGACAGAAGAGGGAGTTAGATCCCCCTGGAACTGAAGTTACCATTGGGTGTGAACTACCATGAGTGCTGAAAACCAAACCTGGGTCCTTTGAAAGAACAGCAAATCTATAGTTGAAATTTGGTAAATAACTGATAGTTTTGTCCCTATAGACATTCCTATTTAAGACAACATCAGCCGGGAAACTTTCCTTTTTTGCCTTTGGAATTATTTCTTGTTTCAAAGGATATTCTCCATCTCTTAAACTAGTCACAGATTCTTATGTTCAGATACTTGACAGAAAATTAGAACTGGTGCCATAAGTGAACATGGCTGATTTCTAATTCCAAAGTATGCAGAGAAAAAAATGTAAAGCCTGAGGGAATGGGGACACAGAAGGTAGCAAATATAAATCATTTTTAATTGTCCTCTAGAAATAAGCAGGCATGTAAAGTATATTTGCATTTCTGCTTTCCCTTTTAGCATTTAAAAGAAATTATTTGTCTAGTGATTAATGTCTTAAAAAGTGAAAAAGATCAGGCATTGCTGTGTGTATGTGTGTGTGTGTGTGTGTATGTGTGTGTGTGTGTGTGTGTATGTGTGTGTGTGTGTGTGTGTGTGTGTGAGAGAGAGAGAGAGAGAGAGAGAGAGAGAGAGAGAGAGAAATATAGAACAGAGGCAGCTTATCCTGAGAGCTCTCTGACCCATCAGCCATGCCCAAACAGCAAGTATGCAGTTCAGTGATATATCCTACTTCAAGGCAATAAGGCAGAGAGCCATAGAAGACTCTCAGCATCCTCGTCCGGCCTGGGATGCATGCATGGGCGCATTCATCTGCACATGAATGTGCATATACCACACACACTCATATGCTACATACATATGCATAAGCAACACACACAAATAGTAAATGAAATTTTAAAAAATATAATCTATTTAATATGTTAGATCTCCTAGGTGGAATGTCAGGAAATAAAAGTCCAGAGGGAAAACAATTACATGAAAAGGAGAGCTCCTCGGACATTTGGTACTGACTGTCATGGACTGAGTGCTCCGTTCACTTGTGCTTCATACTGGGATGAAGTCA